>JASDQU010714806.1:0-26986 GCA_032191745.1 Picea mariana
TTCAAGTCTTCTCTCGGGAGATTTGTTCCCGTGCTTTTCTTACCTAATGCCTTGGAAAGATTTCCCCATGAAGGCACCCTTTCGAGACTACTCCCTTACCTTCTAGAAGACCTTCTAGTTTGGTCTTCAAAACCTGGTGTAAATTGCCTGAGGACCCGAAGGAGGATGTTATAATTTCAGTCTTAACATCTCGCACAAGGGAGAAGGGTCCTCGTAAACCTCAACATTTCGGCATTTCGATACCCAGAATAGCCAAGGGCGAGTTCCCTTGCACTCGCAATTCCCAAAACCCTGACTTCCGAAATCCTGAAATATTAGCGTGGGGGTAAATTAAGAGTTTTCTGAGTTTCGACACCTGGAGTATCTAGGTGCAAGTTCTCTTGTACTCGCAAGTCCTGAAACCCTGACCCGTGAAATCCCGAAATGACAGCGTGTGGTTGAGCTAGGAACTTTTGGTGGTTCGGTACCCAGGATACCCTCCCTCTTGCTAACTGCACGAATGAGATCCTTTAGGAGGATCTGAGGTCGGTTAGGACCATAAAATTGAATGAAGGAATGCAGGCGATAATGCCTCGACCCCTTTTTAACCTTCACAAGTAACGAAGAAATCGGGACTGTCAATCCCAAGACCCATGGGAATGCATGGACCGTCCAGTTGTAGAGTACACGTGGCGATCGGTAACCGTTTCGGCATTTCGACACCTGGGATACCTAGAGGCAAGTCCCTTGTACATGCCAGTCCTGAAATCGCAATGGGTGAAATCCCGAAAGGACAATATGCGGACATGTTACGATATTTCGGCATTTCGGAAATTGGAATACTCAAGGGTGTATTCCCTTGTACTCACAAGTCCCGAATCCCCGACCTGCAAAATTCCAATGGGTGAAATCCCGAAATAAATGGGTAGATTAAGAGTTGGTACTTCAGAGTTTCTGCTCCTAGAAGATCTAGGTGTGAGGCCTTCCGTTTGTGCATATAACGAAACCCCGAATTTGGTCTAGTGTATGAAGATCGAGTGTATCGGCTTTTCAGCATTCGGGTAGTTGAGGAGTGTGAATCTTTGACCTCTTGTATAGTGAGGTTCTGATATAATAAACCTTAACTCGCGGGATCCCAAATTGGCATAGTATGACTTGGTTCGGCATTTTGGCGTTTTGGTACCCGAAAGACCCAAGGGTAAGTTTCCCTTGTACTTGCAAGTCCCGAAATCCTGACTTGCGACATCCCAAAAAGATAGGGTGTGGAGAAGTTATCATACTTTGGTATTTCGACACTCGGGGTACCTAAGTGTGGGCCCCATGTATTTACCAATCTCGAAATCCCGATTAGCGAAATCCCGATGGAAGAAACCCCAAAACTAGTGGAGCAAGTTTAGAGTTTTGATGACTCGGAGTTTTCAACCTCCGGGAAACCTAGGAGTGAGACCTCTTGTTCTCACATAATGTGAAATCCCGAAAGGAGAAATGCCAAAATGGCTTAGCACAAATAATATTGGGTGTTTCAGTATTTCGGTACCCAAGATACCTATTGGCAAGTTCTCTTATACTCGCTAGTCCCGAAAGCCCAAAGTGCGAAACCCCGAAATAATAATAGTGCGGATGAGACATGGTGTTTCGGTGTTTTGGCACCCGAGATACCCAATGGTAAGTTCTCCTGACATCGCATACCCCGAAATTCTGATATGCAAAACCCCGAAGGGTAGAACACCCAAAACTTGTTTCAGCTTGTTGTCAACCTTGTTAAATGGTTAGACCCGTTTCGGGTTTCGGCCCTTCGAAAGACAAGAGAGAAAGGGAAATATATGTATCGTGATTTCTTGAATCGTGAAAGCCAACAAGCACCTCCCCGATAAGGCATGTGGTCATAGCTACCGATCATATGAGTGCAGTTAAGGGATAGCAGGGTCTATATCAGGCCCCGTAGGGATTCAGGGAATTCTCTTCATCGGAGAAAAGATGAAGAAGGCCGAATTTTTTTTATTTCCATAGTGGATGTGTTACACTTGACCTATGATGAATGTTGTCTCTTGAAAGTATGGAGATTTGGGCTTGCTTTACCCACCTTTTATTTTTATAAATGAAAAATCACAAGAATGCCTTTGAACACTCTCCTTAGTACTCGGGCTTGGGATCTCTATAACATAGAGATTGGCCTCACAGGCCAATATATTCTTTTTCTTTTTACAAGAATAGGCCACAATATTATTCAATAACATAAGCAACCTAGATATGGCCTGAAAACGAACCTAGCGAAGAATTCAAGGATTTTTGGGAAGTAATATGATGTTTGATGATGGCACTGCAAGAATATCATTTTTCTAGTAGCATGTATGTTTTTGACACATGTGCTGCAGGAACATAGCCCCAAATTTTAATTAAAATTCCCCTGTAGATCAAGGTACTAACACTAATCATAGTTGTATTGCACCCCAAGTTGTCAAGACATGTTTTTTACAGAAAATAACGTGTTAGCGCTCAAATACGCACCATTAAAATTTTAGCTCCACCAAACTTTGTGCTAGATTTGAAAAATATTTGAATCTTTTATCGTTCCCATATCCTCCAAATTATTTCATCAATTCTTGATGAGCTCTTACTATCGGTTTCTGTCAAAGATCTCGTGATCTTTACCCTGGTTTGCATTATAAATGTCAGAGTTCCTATCATATTCTTCCCAAGCAACACAATTTGTTAAGACTTTTTATCCTCCTAAGACATCAATTTATTCAAATGGATTTGCATTTGTTTTGATTTCCAAAGCCTAATTATAACAATTATAATGTTTTCAAATCATAATAATTTCCGATTTCGATTTGAAATCAAAGTTCATAATTACAAAAAGGATTTGAGCAACATTTTACATGTTGAAGAAACAAAAGGTTCTTTTTGGCTTTTTAGCCAATTTGGTTTCTCGGGCTTATTATTTTGGCCAAAAATATTGGGCCTACAGGCCCAATCTCTAATTATTTCATCAAGTATACCAAGCACCGGGATCCAAGTCTACATACTAATTCAGCAACACAAAGCCTAGCACCAAAAGCCACAAGTTAAGCCACCAAGGAAGAGGGGTATATTGCTCAATGCGTCAAACAATTATGGGAATATTGGTGTATTTAAACACCATAAATGTTTTACACCCGATCCATGTGGGATATGTCCCACTCGGAAAATAAAAAAATAATGCAATAGTTGTTAAATCCAGAGTGTTAACATCATGCCACAATGGAAAAAGTAACTAGAAGGTGTTCAATGAAGGTGCCAGCTGCCGAGATTTGCAGGTGTTGGAGATGTCCATGCCTGAGCACCATCTTCAATCACAGGTAGCACCATAAGGGGTTTGGTGAATTCTTACAACGCATCTAAGTGCGTTTTTCAAGCAACAAAGAGCCAAGTGTTACATCAAATGCTAAGAAATGGAGTTCAAGTTAAACTTGCAGTGCTAAGCTCGAGTGTTGAAGGTGCTAAGGAAGAGATTGTGAGTTCTTGTGGGTTGAAAAAGATGGAAGCCTTTGATGGTTTGGATTCAAGGATAGCCAACTAAAATATCCTTGGAGGAGGTCCAATGATGTTCCATCAGATACATCTAACATTCTTTTTGTCGGGGCCTCCCTGCTAAATGCATTCCCAGAGAGGCAGTTCACATATTTTGTTCTTTTTTTGGTTTTAAGGAAGTTAGGTTTGTGAATAAGGAACCTAGAAATTATGGAGGAGAGCCTCTTGTTATGTGCTTTGTTGACTTTGTTAATACAAACTATGTGGTAACTGCAATGGAATCTCTCCAAGGCTATGAGTTTGATGAAAATGAAAGAAATTTCACTGCTGCTCATCAACGGGAGCTTGGAACTTCTTCAACAGTTCTATTGTTGGCCCAAAAATTGATATCAAATGTTGCCATCACATCATGTGTACAAATATCAAGTATTCCAGATTTCCATAACCAACGTGGTAGCCATCTGGCATGCCTACGTTTTCTTCCTAAATGCTCGAGAGTGGTTTGCCTCTATGGAATTACTTCGGCAACAAGATCTAAAGACAATCAAACAAGTAAAATGGATTCTATTTAAGAGAAGAAACATGATGCATGGGAGATAGATGATCAAAATGTCACATGGATCATGTGGGGATGGAATTGAAAGGATCATCACCAGTGCACAAGGAGATTTTGTAGTTTCTATTGGCACGTAAGTAACATATATTGTCAAATGTATGCAAAATGCCTCTTTGAATGCAGCTGCAATTGTGGACAATTTGTTGGATACTGAAAAGGCCTAATGCGAGTAACAAGTCAGTGAAGAATATTGAGTCTAGAAGCTATAAATTCTCTTAACCAATCCAAATGTAGAGTCTAGATTCTGATGTGTTGGATAGTGTCAACATTAAATGTTCATCATACAAATCTCTATTACAATACGATATGAATAGAATTCGACAAGATTCTAAGGTGGACAAAAATAAGATTGATTCAAAGTTGAAGACTGGCTAAACTCAGGATATGATAACCTTGTTGTTGTGGACTGTTCATATCCAACTAGTTTCTTAATGCTTGCCTACCCAATAAAAGAGGACCTACTATAAATTTTAATAAAGAAGTATTCAAAGTATCATTTCAGTTTCAAAAAACTAGATGATGTTCAATTGCTGAGAGAAAATATATTGGTTTTTATTGAGTTTCACTATATGTATTACAAAGATTTTGAAGAATTACATCAACAGACAGTTCATGACATCCTCTATAACCTTTCATCAACTTCCAAAACACTCCAAAAGAAATCAAGCATGCAAGAAGGAACAAAAGAGAGTACACATCTAGATTGCAGCGCAAGGTAGCAAAATTACATTGTATGCACTGGAAACTTGTTGTAGAATAATATTCTTACAAAAAATGGTCTGATAAGGTCAAAGTTCGAGGTTCAAGGATGAATATTTGACAAAGTGATTCATTAGAAAGCAGATTTTCTATGGAAATTTAAGTGACTATTGTGACCTCAACTGAACATGCCTCACTCATTAAGAAGCGCACTCCAGTTTTAAATGCTAAGGCTGCAAAGAAGAACATTGGTGCCATGGTTTTAATTGTAAACAGACGCTGCAAACTGGCATTGCGAACTCATGTTTTGGAGTTTTGAAGGGAGAAACAATTGTCAGGTGTCAAATATGGATGCAAACTAGTTGTATGATGGTCAATTGTGAGTTGGGAGGCCACCTGCTAAAGGGATATGCACTCAAAGGGACACTTCATCATCCATAAAGAAGTTTTTGAAGACGTTTCCAACATTAGCCTAAATTTTAGCATTCTATTTTATTTATGTTTGACAGTTGTAGTCACACCACCATTAGGCATAGGAATCCTATGCAGGAATGGTTATTCGAATTGTAAAGTTGTCAATGACAACCTAGGCTATAAGATAGGGCATTGTAAGACTGAAGCAAGGTTCGAAAGGAGTGATAGAGACTCATATCTTTTACACTGTCTATGTAATAGAGGAAATCTCTTGTTGTATGTACCATAACTAAGACATTTTGGATAATAGAAATCAATTCTTCTTCCTTGTTACATTTTCTATCTAATTCTGATTACTATCTATTGAATGATTCAATAGGCTTAATTGTATCTTTGTTGCAATGGAGGATCTGTTGTAATATTGTTTATAATTTTATCAGAGTTTCCCTTTGACTATAAGAAGTTATTGTTTCAGAGGTTTTATTCATATGTCTATCTACTACCTAATGTAAGTGTTAGACATATTTCATCTTTCCTCTCCATGTCTTCCATCCATCCATTTTCACTCTTTAAATCCTGATCTATGTTATTCAAAACCTTACTTGCTAGTGTATATTGTATGGAGTGATATATCATTGACATTGTTTTCTTGAGTTTTCATCCATTTTCTACCTTATCATAAAACTATCTTTAAAATACCGATGGGTGCTGAGCATACACTTTAGCAGTCAAAGTGTGACTTGCAGTGCTAACATTCATGAGGTCATTGCCGGGGAGCGAAGTATGAAGCAAGCTTCCCCGGGAGAACAACATAGATCTAGATCTTGATGGTAGACAAGAGAGGGACACATAAATTGATTGTAATCATCTACCTGGGGAATCCACAATTAAAAAATCCATTGGGGGAAGGATCCCGTTGACAAAAGATGAAAATACGGAAGGGAAAAAATAGGTATCATCTCATTAGTCTTTTCTATGAACTTTTGTTCTTCTTCATCAGTTCATTCATGTCTTTCCCTTTACATATAAAAAGGATTATCCTTTTCTTTGTTTACTCTGATGATCATCAACCTTCCTTTATATACCCCTCTTTGGAAGAATAAGGTCTCCATTCTTCCTGTGTTGTAGATGTTGATCATGTCTCTTCATCTCATCCTATTGAGAAATATGAAGTTCATATCTCAATCCCTCCTGAAATTGCATATCCTTATAGTCATGGGAATCATGAGGCTGATTTACCTTCTAAAGCTTTTGCTAAACCTTGTAATCAGCCAGTTAAAGTTGACTTTCAGCCTACAGAATTTCATTCTAGAATTAGGGAGAAAATGTTTAAACCTCTCAGGTTTCCATATCACCTCCATCCTTACCCTCCCAACTTTGTTGAGTATCTTCCCCGGTTTACTGGAGAGGATCATGTTACAACTGAGAAGCATTTGGACACTTTTCAAAATTTCATTGATAATTTGGAAATTATGCATGAATATGTTGTCTTGATATTATTTTCGAAATCTTTGGTTGGGGAGGTTGCTTTGTGGTTTAAATATCTGGGGTTCGGTTCCATTAGTTCTTGGAATGATTTTTATTATGCATTCTCAAAATATTGGGGTGAGAATAAGTCCTTTGATCAATACCTGGCTGATTTTCGTGTTTTGAGAAGAAAAGAAGATGAAGCTTTGGTTGTCTTCAACAGGAGGTTTTACAGTTTTTGTCATAGCATGCCATTGGAGATACAACCTTCTGAGACTGCAGCTATGGTTTCCTACATAGTAGCTCAGCATCCAAATTTTTTCCCTCTTCTAAGAGAAAGAAAATCTTCATCATTAAGACGATTGTTTAAGGATGCTGAAGAAGTTGAGGACAACATTTGATCTTGCAAAAGGATTCAAGATCAGGCTTTTGCTGAAAGTTTGCATGCACAAGAGCAACAAGAATGTGAGTATGATTCAGATTTGGGACGGTATTTAACATTTTGTTCAGATTTTGCTATGGATCAAGATATATGTCATGTTTATGATCATTTTCCAAATCAGTTTGAGCATGCAGTAAAGGATGATTGTATAGATAGCTACATATTTTTAGCTGATCATAATCAAAATATTTTATCTCCTACTATAAAATTATCGTATGGTCATTATTCTGAAGAAGAAACTGTCACTCTTGATGATCAAGAGTTGATCTCAAAAGAACAAGCAACTCACATCTTTCCCAGTAAAAGGGAATGTGTGTAATGGAATTCATCTTATCTGGATCTAGAAGTTTTTGATCATGGTTTTGAAGATCTAGTAGCAGCTTTATTGGAGTCATATATTTCAAATTATTTGAATATTTCAGAGTTCATTATTTCACCGACACTTGTGGGTCAGTATGATTCTCTGAAGAAGTTTTTATGGCTTATGTTATATTTCTGTTATTATTTATCAATCAGTGGTAGAGATGGGATTATTTCAGTCATGAAGTTACTTGAATGGTTGTTGTGGAAATTTGCATTTACTTGATCAAATTGGAGATCTGGTTAGAGTAGGGTAGCATAGGTAATAAGATCGTTTCTCGAGCATTTGCTTTTCTTCAGTTTTCACAGTGTGATCAGATTTGTAGTATGAGTTTTGTTTGCAGGAGGTTTATTAGTTTGCTTGAATAAGTGGCAGATTTTGGCAGTGTTACAGTTGTTGGTTGCACAGATGACTCTATAGCCTGATGGATAAGGCCACTAGAATTGATAGGTTCTTGGATCCTCATAAGGAGGCCTCCATCACAGTTGGATCCTATGTTAGTGCTCAAATGCGCACCATTAAAATTTCATCTCCTTCACCAATTTGTTTTCCATATTTGAAAAATCTTTGAATCTTTTGTCGTTCCCATATCCTCCAAATTATTTCATCGATTCTTGATGAGCTCTTACTGTCGGTTTTTGTCAAAGATCCTGTGATCTTTGTCCTGGTGTGAATTGTAAATTTCAGAGTTCCTATCTTAACAAAACTTGTTAAGACCTTTTATCCTCCTAATACCTTAATTTATTCAAATGGATTTGCATTTGTTTTGATTGCCAAAGCCTAATTATAACAATTATTATGTTTTAAAATCATAATAATTTCCCATTTCCATTTGAAATCAAAGTTCATAATTACAAAAATGATTTGAGCAACATTTTATATGTTGAAGAAACAAAAGGTTCTTTTTGGATATTTAGCCAATTTGCATTTGTTTTGATATTAGACCTTTTATCCTCCTAATACCTTAATTTATTCAAATGGATTTGCATTTGTTTTGATTGCCAAAGCCTAATTATAACAATTATTATGTTTTAAAATCATAATAATTTCCCATTTCCATTTGAAATCAAAGTTCATAATTACAAAAATGATTTGAGCAACATTTTATATGTTGAAGAAACAAAAGGTTCTTTTTGGATATTTAGCCAATTTGGTTTCTCGGGATTATTATTTTGGCCAAAAATATAGGGCCTACGGGCCCAATCTCTAATTATTTCATCAAGTCTACTAAGCACTGGGATCCAAGTCTACATACTAAGTCAAAAACACAAATCTTAGCACCAAACGCCACAAGCTCAGCCACCAAGGAAGAGGGGTATATTGCTCAAAGCGTCATACAATTATGGGAACATTGGTGTATTTCAACACCAGAAATCTTTTATGCCCGTCCATGTGGGATATGTCCCACTGGGAAAATAAAAAAACAATGTAATAGTTGTTAAAGCCAAAGCATTAACATCATGCAACAATGGACAGAGTAACTAGTAAATGTTTGATGAAGGTGCCAGTTGTCGAGATTTGCAGGTGTTGGAGATGTCCATGCATGAGAACCATATGCGATCATAGGTAGCACCATCAAGGGTTCGATGAATTTTTACAACGCCTCCAAGTTCCCCATTCGAGCGAAAAATATCCAAGTGTACATCGAATGCTAAGAAATGGAGTTCAATTTAAACTTGCAGGTGACAAGCTCGAGTGTTGAAGGCACTAAGGAAGAGCTTGTGAGTGCTCGTGGGTTGGAAAAGATGGAAGCCTATGAGGGTTTGGTTTCAAGGATAGCCAACTAAAAGATCCTTGGAGGAGGTCTGATGATGTTCCATCAGATACATCTAACATCCTATTTGTCGGGGCCTCCCTGCTAAATGCACTCGTAGAGAGGCAGTTCACATATTTTGTTGGTTTTAAGGAAGTTATGTTTGTGGATAAGGAACCTATAAATTATGGAGGAGAGCCTCTTGCTCTATGCTTTGTTTACTTTGTTAATCCAAACTGTGCGGTAACTGCAATGAAATCTCTCCAAGGCTATGAGTTTGATGAAAATGAAAGAAATTTCATTGTTTCTCATGAACAGGGGCTTGGAACTTATTAAACATTTATATTGTTGGCCCAAACCTTGATATCAAAGGTCGCCATCACAGCAGGTGTACAAATATCAAGTCTTCCAGATTTCCATAACCAATGTGGAAACCATCTGGCATGCACGTGTTTGCTTCTTAAACGCTCTATAATGGTTTTCCTCTGTGGAATTACTTCGACAACAAGCTCTAAAGACAATAAAACAAGTAAAATGGATTCTATTTAAGAGAAGAAACATGATGCATGGGAGATAGATGATCACAAAATCACATGGATCATGTGAAGATGGAATGAAAGGGTCATCACCAATGCACACATAGATTTTGTAGTTTATATTGGCATGTAAGTAACATATATTTTCAAATGTATGCAAAATGCCTCTTTGAATGCAACTGCAATTGTGGACAGTTTGTTGGATACTGAAAAAGGATTGATGCCAGGAACAAGCTATGGAAGAAGACTGAGTCTAGAAGATAGAAATTCTCTTGATCAACCCAAATGCAGATTTTGGCTTTTGAAGTGTTGGGCAGTGTCAACATTAAATGTTCAACATACAAAGCTCTATTACAATCTACGATGAATAGAATTCGAAAAGATTCTAAGGTGTACATAAATAAGATTCATTCAAAGTTGAAGAGTGGATAAACTCATGATATGATAACCTTGCTATGGTGGAATGTTCATATCCAGCTAGTTTCTTAATGCTTTCCTACCCAATAAAAGAGGACCTGCTATAACTTTTAATAAATAAGTCTTAAGAGTATCATTTCAGTTTCAAAGAACTAGATGATGTCCAATTGCTTAGATCAAGTATAGTGGTTTTTATTGAGTTTGATTGTATGTATTACAAATATTTTGAAGAATTACCTCAACAAAGAGTTCATGGCATTCTCTCTAACCTTTCATCAGCTTCCAGAACACTCCAAAAGCAATCAAGCATGCAAGAAGGCACAAAACATAGTACACAACTATATTGCAGCCCAAAGCAACAAAATTACATTGTATGCACTGTAAACTTGTTGTAGAATACTATTCTTACAGAAATTGGTTAGATAAGATCAAAGTTTGAGGTTCAAGGATGGATATTTGACAAAGTGATTCATCAAAAAGAAAATTTTATGTGGCTATTTAAGTGACTATTGTGACCTCAGTTGAACATGCCTCACTGATTAAGAAGTGCATTCCAGTTTTAAATTCTAGGGCTGCAAAGAAGAACATTGGGTCTTTGGTTTTAATTGTAAACATACGCTGCAAATAGGCGCTACAAACTGGCGCTGTGAACTCATGTTTTGGAGTTCTGAATGGAGGAAAAGTTGTCAAGTGTCAAAGATGGATGCAAGTCAGTTGTATGATGGTTAGTTGCGAGATGGGAGGCCATATTCCAAAGGGATGTGCACTCAAAGGGACACTTCATCCACCATAAAGAAGTTGTTGAAGACATTGCCAACATTAGCCTAAATTTTATCATTACGTTTTATTTTTGTTGAACAATTGTAGTCACGCCACCTTTAGGCATAGGAATCCTATGTAGGAATGGTTATTCGAATTTTAAATCTTCCAATGATACCCTAGGCTATAATATAGGGCATTGTAAGACTAAAGCAAGGTTCAAAAGGAGTTATAGAGACTCATATCTTTTACACTGTCTATGTAACAGAGGATAGCTCCTGTTGTATGTACTAGACCTAAGACATTTTGGATAATAGAAATCAGTTCTTCTTCCTTGTTACATTTTCTATCTAATTATGATTATTGTCTATTGAATGATTCAGTAGGATTAATTATAGCTTTGTTGCAATGGATGATCTGTTGTAATATTGTTTATAATTTTACCAGAGTTTCCCTTTGACTATAAGAAGTTCTTGTTTCAAAGGTTTTCTTCATATGTCCAGCTACTACCTGATGTAAGTGTTAGGCATATTTCATCTTTCCTCTCCATGTCTTCCATCTATCCATTTTTACTCTTTAAACACTGATCTAAGTTATTCAAAACCTTACTTGTTGGTGTATATTGTATGGAGTGATCTATCATTGACATTGTTTTCTTGAGTTTTCATCCATTTGCTACCTTATCATAAAACGATCTTTAAAATAACGATGGGTGTTGAGCTTACACTTTAGCAGTCAAAGTGTGACTTTCAGTGCTAACATAAAGCATGCAAATTCATGGTTGGTTCAACTAGCTATAGGAACCAAGAGGAAAGTGACTAAGGTAATAGAAACATTCTATTTCGATATGGATGGAATACACATCCAGGAAGTATTGAATATACTACCATTGGGATCATATGAAATTTTTATCGATATGGACTAGATGGAAGCACATAAATCTAAAATAGGTTTATTGAACAAGACCTTGGAATGTGAGGATTATGAAGGAGATAAAAGGATCCTATGAGGCGTCCAAAAACTTTTGTTAGTAAGGAAAATTTCAGCATCACAATTGAAAATACATTGCATAAAGGATGTCCAATGTATGCTATACATGTGACAAATTCAACAAAGGATAATAAGTTGAGAATTGAATACCATCCAGTGCTACATAAGTACAAATATATATTACCTGAGGAAATACCAGGACTTCCTCCCAAGAGGGATATTTATTTTTCCATAGAGCTTGTGCCAAGAGTAGTTCTTGTGTCTAGAATACATTATATAATGAGCACACCTGAATTGGTGGAGCCGAAAATGGAATTGAAAGAACTGTTAGACAAGGGATATATTAGACCTAGTGTGTCCCCGTGGAGAGAACCAACTTAGTTTGTTAAGAAAAAGGATGGTGCCCTTAGGTTATGCATTTATTTTAGACACCCAAACAAGATGACCATCAAGAATAAATATACATTTCCCAAGATTGATGACATTTTTAATGAGTTTAAAGAAGCCACAATATTTTGCAAGATAGATTTGAGATCTAGATATCATCAAGTCGGGATCAAGGATGTAGACATTTATAATTTTTCTTTTAGAACAAGGTATGGACACTATGAATTTCTAGTGGCTTCCTTTGGGCTTACAAATACACAAACTACATTTATGTGCTTAATGAACAACATTATAAGTAAGTACTTGGATGAGTTTTTTCTAGTGCTCATTGATGAAATTTTAATGTACTCAAATAATAAGGAAGAGCATGAGGAACACCTCAGGCTAGTATTGCAAGTATTGAGAGAGCACCGATTGTATGCTAAATACAACAAATGTGACTTATTTTAGAAACATATCCATTACTTAGTTCATGTGATATTGGAAGAAGGAATTGGACTAGACCCTGAGAAAATCAAGGAAATCATAGATTGTCTTGCTCCTTGGAATCATCCGAAGTGAGATCATTTATGGCATTGGATGGATATTAAAAAACATTTATCCAAGGGTTTTGAAATGTCGTCCATCCAATCACATTATTACAAAGAAAAGGAGAGAAATTTGTATGGTTAGAAAACTTTGAAGCAAGTTTCCAACAACTAAAACATCTTCTAATGAATGCATTTGTCTTAAAGATTACAAATCTAGATAAGGATTTCTTGGTGTGTATAGATTCTTGCAAGGAAGGACTTGTTGGAGTCCTGATGAAAGAAGGGCATGTAATCAATTATGATTCCAAGAAAATAAATGAGCATGAGTAGTGTTATTTTACTCATGATATAGAGCTTTCATCCATTGTGCATTCCTTGAATATGTGGAGGAACTATTTATTGGAAGAAGGTTTGTACTTATGATAGATCACAGTGGGTTGAAGTACTTATTCAATCAGTCCCATTTAAATTCTAGACAAGCCAGGTGGATGGTTCTCATTAGTGAATTTGATTTTGAAATATGACATATTAAAGGAAAAGTAAATCAAATGGTAGGTTCACTTAGTCGGAGGATGAAAACAATACATCTAGCAACAACTAGTATATGTGAATCTGATATAAAACCTAGGATCAGAAATGCCCTATAGGGTGATGAACACTTCAATAAAATGAAGAAAAATATTAGAGAAAGAACCAAACGAACATAAGTGTGAAGTATATCATCTTATGGAAGATGGATTGTTGATATACAAATACCAATTGTACATACCCAATTCAACTGAACTAAAGGATATTATAATGAATGAGTTCCATGAGAGACCTTATGTAGGTCACTAGGTTATCAGGAAGTTGTACCATTGGACAAAGATGAAGAATGATATTGTAGAATATATTTCCAAATGTTTAGAATGTCGATGGGTTAAGGTTGAGCATAGGAATCTAGCAGGATTGTTGCAACAACTACAGATTCCATAATAGAAGTGGGAAGTCATGTCTATGGACTTCATCATTGGTTTACCTAGAACAACCAAACAACATGATGCAATCATTGGTTGAGAATAGGCATCCAACATGATTGTTGCAACAACTATAGATTCTGGAATGGAAGTGGGAAGTCATATATATGGACTTCATCATTAGTGTACCCAAAAAAACCAAACGACATGATGCAATCATGGTGGTGGTGGATACATTGAGTAAGGTAGCTCACTTCATTCTAGTAAAATCCACCTACAAATAAATTGGCATAGAAAACGTTTTTATAAAGGAAATTTTCAAATCTCATGGCATGTCCAAGACGATTATATTAGATTGAGATTTCAAATTTACTTCAAATTTCTAGAAAGAATTATTTGCATGCCTTGGGAAACAGTTGTATTTCAATAGTACTTACCATCCTCAGATAGATGGGAAAACATAGAGAGTGAAAAAAGTGTTGGAGTACATGTTAAGAATGTATTCTATGCACCATCCCAAGAAGTGGGAATATTACTTACCCCTAGTGGAGTTTTCTTGTAATAATGGCTAGCAGGAGTCAATAAAAATGATTCCCTTTGAGGTCTTATATGGAAGGAAATGTAATATCCCAATAAGATGGGATAATCCAGTGGAAATAATTATTCTTGGCTGCGCATGCTGAAAGAAATGGAACAGGAAGTGGTTTAGATAAAATGGAAGTTGAAAGTGGCTTACGACATACAAAAGAGTTATGCTGATAGAAAAAAAAAATCATAGGGAAAAGTAAGAGACCATGTTTACCTAAGAGTCAATCCCAAAAGAAGTTCTCTCAGAATGGAAACTTGTGCTAAGTTAGAACTCTGCTACTCTGGATTGTTTGAAGTCCTAGAGAGAGTAGGGTTGGTGGCATACATGCTTGCCTTTCCGCCTACTATTAAGGAACATAATGTATTCAATGTATCTTTACTTAAGAAATATGTTCATGACCCTAATCATATTATTTATTGGACTGTGATACAGGTGGAACTAGAAGGAGAATTCTAGCCCAAGCCTCAATGCATCCTAGAGAAAATAAGTCCACATGGGAACTGGAGGATGCCATGAAAGTGACATACCCATTTTTTTACTGTATAAAGTCATTTATGCAATTGGTAAACATCGAGGAAAATTTTTATTTTAAGGGTGAGGGGAATGAAAAACCTTATTTTCCCCCAATTTGTAATTATAACTATGACTTAATGTCACCATGAGTTGTGATAGGGGTATTTTTCTATTAGAATATTAGAATGGCAAATCTCAACTACGCAAACACACACACTCACACATATTTATTGTTAATGAAAGCTTGTTCGATAACTATATGAAGGGTGGAGCACCAATATAGACCTTGATACTTCTAGTGGAACCCATGAGGGGGAAGGGATTTTCTTGCCTAGGAGCCTTGGTTCACATTTTTGAAATTTGTGTTTGAAGTATTTTCCCTCTTTTATCGTTTCCCAAAAATTAGTTAATGAAGGAGGTTTGGTAGTTGATAAGTCAACCAACTACCTTAATGTAGGTATGGATGAATTGTTGGGACAATTGAAAATCATCAATCATAGGTACATCCAAGTACCCATCTCATTTTTGGGGTTGACCCACAAATGTCTCTAACAAAATAAAAAGGAAAAATCATGGGGAAAACCTTCCAGGGTGATAAGAGAGAGGAGGAGAAAAGTTCTGGCATGGGAAGTAGAGAGTGTGGAGGGAAAGGCAGAGAAGAAGAGGAGAGTTGAGCTTTGAGGGAATCTTGTTGTTGAATCCTGAGTAGAGAAGACCCCAACCCAACCTGGAAAGAGGGTCATGGGTCTAATGCTTGTTGGTTAGTAATATTTCACTAAGAAAGAAAGGTGTCGAGGGATTGTGTAGCAGTGAAGGGAATTCCACATGTAGAGGTTATCCAGTAGGAAGGAAACCAGGAAAAGTCGTGGAGGCCTTGATTTTTTTGGAAAAGGGGGAATTTATGTTGTTGACTACATGTGAAGGAGAGTATCCTTCACACTTAACCCAAATTTGTTTAAGAAACCTAAGTTCCCTATTGGTATCATGGTATGGCATGGGGGTGGCCTGTTGTAGAGAGCATAGTGTAGCAGAGCCTATGGTTGGGTGGAAAATAACTCACCCTCAATCAGTTGGATTGAATGGAAGTTTTATGAATAGACAAGTTTCAAATATGTGCCCTATATATCTAAAGGTATGAATAAATGTGCATTTTGTAATTTCATGAATCTGTATAAATTCTTGAGAAAAATGAATGGAATGCATGATTGTGTGATTTCCTATATGATGGGTAAATTTGCATGTTGAAATATTTCCTCTTGAATGGTTAGGTCAATGACATATAATTTCATGAATAAATCTCTGAGAATGGCATGAATTGAGTGAAGAGTTTATTCACTAGGGGGAACCATTTTTTCCCTCAAATTTCCACAACCGAAGAGTTAGAAATAACAAAGATCGACATTGAGGCTCGTGTTGTGAAGACTTAGGAAATTTGTTTATAGAGGATTCAAACTATCAGATTCCTCTTCCTCTATAACATGTAATGTGACTTTGTAGTGGAACTGTGAGGGAGAAACCTTGTGGTGGGAACCCATACCTATCTGAACTCTCAAATAGTTTGTAAAGTTAGATAGGATTCCCACAAAGCCTTGTAAATTACTTTGGAGAAAAAATATGGATTTCAGATAGTTATTGACGTGTTTAATCCTTACGATGGAACCATGACGTAGTGTAATGTTAAACCTGTGAAGAGGAAATGATATTTTTTGATCCGTGATGAATTCAAGGAGAAGGGAAGGGTTGTTATTGATCGATCACTTCTAAGACTAAAAGGAATGAGGACCATTGATTGTGGTCAATCTCAATCATCAGATATTTTAGGAAAAATGTTTCAAAAAGACTCATTGAGAAGTATCGTAGTAACTGGACATTCTGAAGAGGCAAGTCCAAATGTAGGGATCCAATTAAATTCCATGTGCCTTTAAAACCCAAATGGATATGGGAAATTTGATCGAACATATCTTAGTCATAAAAAGTGTTGGAATTAATTGACCATGTTAACAGGGGCGTGAAACTTAAAACCCCACTAAATATATGGACCATTGATTGGTGTGAATTATATTCCATCAGATTTAGTGGACATGAAAGTGCACTGGAAGAGGTAAAGGAAGAGGGGAGGGGACTTTCTCCTCCCATAGTCGATAGTTGAGTGGCATGTGGAGACCTACCATTGGGTGCACATCAATGAAGCTGGATGAATGAGTGTATGTGATGTGGCGATTGGGTATAGGTGGGACCCACAATTATCAATGAAAAGAGTTAAGAGAAAGTGACTAAGTTTTAATATTTAATCTTGACCATTCATTGAGGCATCGAGAGTAAATCTTGACCATTCATCAGAGATCATATTTCAGGAAAACCACATGATACTATAAAATTATAGTCTGATGGATGGAAATAGACCAATATTGTTGTGAGAAGTGTGTCTTATGATAATGTTTTGGGAAGTGCATATTCCAATAGTATGGCAAGAAGTGCATCTTCCAATAGTGTTATGGAAAGTGCATCTTCCGATAGTGTTGCAGAAAATATATCTCCCAAAAGTGTTGCAGAAGGGGGATTTAAACCAGTGATTCTGATAGCTTTGCAGGATTCAGACTTCAGAAGTAGTCGTGAGCAGGCTAAGTTGACATCCCGACAGTGTGAGCCCAATGGAGAGCTTGATAGTCTCGTGGGATGCAGATCTTGGGTAAACAATGAGGCATGGTAAATCGACATTGTGATGGTGATTTTCCAAAAGGGGTGATTTATATATCCTTATGGGATATGGAAGTCTAATGGCCCATGTCCAAATATTTAGTATCAAGTTCGGTGTCAATGCCTTTTGGCCCTATGAGGGACCAGGTCCTCTTCAACTGGATGAGTGGAGTAGGTCCACATGGATTCCATGTGGGTATGATGTCAAAACCTAAGGGTAATTCCTGATAAATTATAGATGGCATAAATTCTTATCTTATCTAAAGCTCAAAATTGGGCATAAAGACAGTTGTTGGAAAGCTCTTGAGGATCAAAATTGATCTGCAAGCTTAGAATCGGAGTTAAAGGTAATTTTAAGAAAGATGATTTGGGAAGTTTTCGTACATCCCACTAGCCTAATGAATCTTAGGGGTTTGGGTTTGTTACAACCTTTACATCCATCAACTTCCCTAAGTGGTCTAAGTTTCCCTGGTGGTATCATGGCCTGGCATGGGGTTGGCTAGTTGTAGAGAGTACTAGTGCATTTGAGCCTATGGTTGGGTTGAAAAGTTCTCACCCTAAATCAATTAGTTTAGCCAACAAATTACGAATAGATAAGTGCATATTTGTTCTTAGTTAATTTTGATTCCTACTCAATCTGTAATATTTCTATGCTTGTGTAATCTATGAAGCTGTATGGGTTATGAGAAAAAATATAAAAGAGATGGGATGAGTGTATTCTCTGTGATCTTTGAATGTGCTATATTTATTTACTGGTTATTGTCTCTTTGAATTATGTGATGAATGGAAGAAATCTATGCTCTATATTACTTGAATGCTCATTAATATACTTTCTGGCTATTTATCCTTTTGAAAGTATACTAAAAATACTCTATGGATGAGAGCCAATTCTCTAAGAGAATTACATGGAATACAAGTAGAAGCATAGTTTATTGGCTAAGGAATTAAAGAGATGTGTATGTTGAGTTGAATGCACCCAGAGATTCTCTATTTCCCTTAAACCTTAGATTTCTTACTTTCAGGTAACAACATGGTTGTTCCTTTCTTTTGAAGGTTGTAATCCCTATTGTTGGTATCTCTTTATTATTAAGGGTGTTAGGCCAATAACCCTAAATTACATCAAAACCAAGGTTACATTCCTTGGGATATTTTAATATCAACCATCTGAATGTATTAAGGTTGAAGACCTTGTAAATTTGTGTGCATTCGATGAATTGACCTAATAGAGTCGAGGATGAGAGTGTTCCTTGTGGACTTGAGAATAAATTAGCTCAAAATTCCAATCAAATCAAGGAGTGAATGCCATTGGAGCTCATTGTATTTAGGATATCCAAAATTCGTAATTTCAAATAAATCAATAATGAGGAAAATCCCATATTCCCAAACATTTGAGTTATCATGGTTCCTTTACATGGTTCTGTCACACACAGAGATAAGTCCAAACTTTGGATCTGACCCAGCCTTTTTGTTCATCTTAAGGTGATATTTGGATGGACATGATTCCATCTAGACGCTTCCATTTAGGAGTGACGCTAGTTTGAAAATTAGATATGAAATTTCATATTAAATGGATTTAAATCACATCGCAAATTCTTGGATGTTTGGATGGTCATAGTTTCTATGGAAAGGTTCCAAACCTTATCTAGCATCCAAATTTCCATTAAAGGATATTTTCTTCAAACCTCCACTGGATGTTAACCCATATTTATGGGTTTCGCATAAAGGTTTCATCCATTAAGCGATATGCTAAGATTTGATCATGACCATTCATTGGAAATCACTCTAAACTATAGATTGTTTGTGTCTCCTTGATATTTGTGCCTTACCTTTAATCGATGAACTAACAAATGTTTATGTGGCCATTTGCTGATGTGGCATGATACATGGAAGATGACATGGATTATGGGATGATTTGGTGTGATATGTGGGTGATGACATGGTGTGACATGTAAGTGATGGTGTGGCATGAAATGTGTGTTAGTGCTTCAACTGATCCAATATCCAAATCCAACTCTTCCTTTTCATAATTCTTATAGAAAAACTTAGATCCCATAATGTACGGATTGTCATATTTCCTGGACATGATTCCGTTAAACATTAAAGTGATATATTGAGATACTGAGAATATGGAATTTCAAGACAAAAAGT
The DNA here is from genome assembly GCA_032191745.1 of Picea mariana. Lineage (NCBI taxonomy): Eukaryota > Viridiplantae > Streptophyta > Pinopsida > Pinales > Pinaceae > Picea > Picea mariana. The sequence goes on from JASDQU010714806.1 coordinate 19,767, forward strand.
AAACCGAGATCATCCTTTCTGGTCGGGCCTTTTATAATAGCCTTTAAGTAATCTTGGATCCTGGACTTGAGGTTCCATCGACCATTTTTTCAAATGAAGCATCCACGTCATTTGGCATGTGTGATGTGGTCTACAAGGAGGCCATGTAGACTTGATGGCATCACCTTGAAGATCAATTCAAATAAATTTACAGGATTGTATCTAGATTCAATTTTCTAAGTTGTAAACATAAAAAATTCAAATAAATGTTGTATAAAAAAATACACAAATTTAAATTAGATTTATTAAAAAACTAAACAAGCAATCATAAATTAATTAAAATCTACAAGTGTTGAAATCTCGTATTGTTTGTGTGTGTGTGTGTGAAATAGCGAAAATGTTGCACCAAAATGTGAAAAATAGTGAGAGTGCAGAGTGAGTGTGTGCACAAATGTGATAATATGATTCTGACCGAAAGAATTTATATGTTTCCATGTTGAAGTGTCGTGTCCACCTTTTTTTTACGACATACGAATGTTTCTGATTTCCACTTTTCGATTGAAAGTTAGTGTTTTTTGGCCGAAAGTTAGTTTTTCCATTAAAACTAACTTTCCATTGAACTATTAGTTCATCCAAAAACCTATAACTGTGGCGCTTTTTAGAAAAGTTTGTGTTCATTTCATCTTACTCCAACTTGGCAAGGAGTGTACTCCAAATACTGTGAGAATTGAATCTACTTTTATTTGACACAATTTGTATTCAATTTAATTGTTCTTTAGTAATTTTAGTTAATTTTATAAAAACATGTCTTCATATTATTTTTAAATCACATAATGGTTCAGTAAAATGAAAAATGAATATTTGCAATAACACATAGTCGAAAATTATGGAAAATTTATATTACGAAACCTTTCATTGTCCTATTCAAAAGTGTATTTTTAGATTTTAATTTTAAATAAAAATTAAGACAGATACATGGTGTCGAATAAAACATGTTTAAAATATGTAACTTTTTCATATTGGTCAAATTCAAAAAATTGAAGTAATATCTATTCAATCTGTAAAGGTTTTTAAAAAAATAATATCTTAAATAACTTGTAAAAAAATTCTCAATAAACAAATTTTTAGTTTTGTAAGTAAAGATTGTATTACCTCATAAAACTGAAATCCATACAAGTACTGAAGGACATGGAATCTATTTTTCCAACAATGGAAACCAGAACCAGACCCGGGTCCCAAAGAACAGTGTGGATGACTCTTCTAAGCATCATGATCAAAAGTGTATGTATCTAGAAATATTACAAAACAGGCCTAAAGGCCAATAGAATATTGCATCTATCAATATAGAGAAGAAAAACCAAAGGCTAAGGCTAAGAAAGACTTCATACACCATATGCATTGTTCCTTCCATCACCTCGAGGAGAAGACGGCCAGGCCAAAGTGATGATGAAGGGTTGGTAGCATGTGGGACATCCTCGACTGGAAAGTGTGCCTGAAAGTGAATCAAATGGCATGTCCATCCTGCGACTGATGATATCTTGGTAAAAGAGTTTTCACAACATCTCGACGCAAGTTGAAAATAAGTTGAAGTTGCTCCTCAGAGGAGTTGTGTGTGGGAGAAAAAGTTGTTGTCTCAGGTCCAATTTAAGCAGGGTCTATTTTCTTGCTAGTAGCCACTATGGAAATTTCCTCATTCGTCATGGGGCTCATCGCCTTGAGGATTAGGAAACTCCACTGCTCATCCAGAGGCTGGATGGAAAGATTTCCTTCCACTTTAAAGGAAGAAATAAAAAAATGCTTAATGTCCCTAGGAGAAATCAATGTAGGATCCAAGGGAGACTGGGGTGGAACAAAAGGAAACTCCTCCTCCACTAGGACATGACCCCAATTGTAATTTTATTGATTATCAACATTGAGAAGAGGTGAAATAGAGGTCGAAATAGGGTAGGGTGGAGGGCTAGGGTTCGGATGTAGGAGGGGCGTAAGGGGAGCGGGGCTATGGCATCTAGCCAGATAAAAATAGTAATTTGTGCCATGTTTGGGCTTTCCATGCTCCCTTAGCATGGCTAGGGAGATGAAACTAGAGAACCAAATGCAAGATGAAAAGAGAAATGGAGGGTGTAAAACCATAAGTGGTGCTAAGAAGGGGGGAAAGTTGATGAATGAGATGCAAAGAGTGAAGCATGAACCAAAACCAAGATAAATTACCTATCAAAGATGATGAAGTTTCCATTAAGCCTGATTTCATAGCACTTAGATTCCTTGTACCTATGCACATGGTACTCTCCACCATTGTAAAACATAACATGAAGTTTCCCATGCTGATTAGACCCGCACCGAAAGACATAGCATAAATGTCATGCATGTAAGTGAAGTTTGAGGTGAAGGTGGTGGATGACTGCATTAAAACCTTATATTGCATATGGAACCCCATCTAGGGAGGGATCAATAAGCGAAGTTTCTTTAAAAGAAATTTTGTATAAAAATTTGATGTTAAACAAAAGTTGAAAAAAAATGATTTTGATAAAATTTGTTTGAGAAAAACTTCCTTATGACAAAATTTATTCCAAAAAACTATAGACTTTAAAAGGAATTGTTTAAGAAAACTTACCTTCAAAAAAATATCTTTTATATAGGAAGGAATTGTGTAAGAAAACTTACCTTCAAAAAAATATCTTTGATATAGGAAGAAATTGCTTATGAAAACCTCCACTTACAACAAAATTGTTGAAGAAAATCTTCAATTTAGAAAATGTTTCCCCAAATCTAGCTTAGGATTGAGCACAGTGAAAGTCGTTGGAAAGCTCTTGAGGAGCAGGTTCACCCCATGAGTTAAAAATCAGTGATGGATTTAAGTTTAGGAAATGTAACTTATAAGGAAATAGGGAGGATTTCTTGCACCTCACCAACCTAATGGAGGCTAGGGGGTTGGGTGTGTTACAAAATGATCCAATAAAATGTTTTTTGTAGGATCAATAGGTGTAGTAGTAGCTGGATCAATAGGCCTAGTAGTTGGTATTATTGGTGAATTAGTGGTTGCATTGGTAGAAGTAGGTAGTGGCATAGATGGTGGATGATACAAAAGAATCCTTCGCATTGTAGTTGTCACACACATTTTATTACATTTGCCTAGTTTTGGTTCTAATTTTTATTAAAAAAACTTTCTTTTAATATATTTAAATATTTATTGTCCTGAGTGAATTTTTATTACCATTGGAATATAAATATGTGTATTAGGAAATTTAACAATTAGTGTAGTTGTAAGGCCAAAATCCAAGGAGAACAAGAATAAATATGAAGTTTATGAATGAGCAAACGGTTTTTCTATTTATTTTTATTTGCTTTGTGTAGTGTGGACAATTATGGATTCTAGATACCTAAGCATAAGGTATGTGAATCTAATGGAGGAATAAAATCTGTAACAATCTATTTTATAAATAATGTAGATTTATTGTTGTGATTAATTGTACTAAGTGGTTTGTTATTGTAGTGTATTTATGCTTGTTTCAATTTAACTATAGATTGTAGTGGTTTCTTATTTAATACCAGAATAGAATTTGTTTATAGAAATTGTGGATAAATTGCACCATGTGTTTGATGTTCTAGAGGGTTGTTGCCTTGCTACATTAAGTGTATCATAGCAAGAACAATCCTATGGGATTGGGACAATTCCGATGAATTAAATGCAGGATTGGGTAGAATTGTTCCCATGAGAAAAGAGAGAATTTTATGAGATAACAATTACATTCAATGAGGATAAGTGTAGATGATTGTAATAAAGTTGTGATGTTGAGTACATTTATTTGATTGAGTGGGTGGAGCACACATATAGAAGTAGGATTAGGTAGTTTTTCTGAGAGGTGATACAAATCCAATTATGAGTAGCATTATGTAGATGTCATGGAAAATGAAGTATTGAAGAATAAAAACTAGTTGGAAGTGTTGGAATACTGAGAGGGGGGGTGAATTAGTATGAGCATTTTTTCCACTTTTAACAACAATATGTAATCTTAACTTTATCAACAGTATATCATCAATGTATTATCTATGATTGCATTCAATATATCATGAGCATATAGACATAAGAGAATCACATTACATCAAATACACAATACACCAGAATTTACGTGGAAACCAAAACAAGAGAAAACCACATAATGCTTTCTTATATATCAAAATTACATTTATTGGAAGCACCAACTTCCCAATTATCTAGATGAAATTGGAAGGAGGCTATGACCCCCTATTTACAGGCTCCAACTTGAAGGAAGCTATAACTCCTTAAATTCTTTGGCTCCAACCAAAAGGAGGCTACAACCCCCTGATTCTCAGGCTCTAACTTGAAGGAAGCTCCAAATTCTTGTGTTCTCCAACACCAATCGAAAGAAGGATACAACCCCCTTTCCTTGTTCCATCCTACCCTAAAATATAAGTGGAGACCAATTGTCACTACCAAAATCACTGCCACTATCACTGCCATTGTCACATTAACATGTAACCTATCAACCTGTCACTGTATCCAATACTCATCCAGATCCTCTCACATGGATAATATACCAAGTAAACCTCTCAAATAGATGTCCAACATCACCAACATATGCCTCTACCAAGCATGTACCAAACCATCAACATGTACCATACCAAACATCAATCATGTACCACAACTTGTACCAAACAATGCATCAACCATGCACCACAAATGTACCAAATGCCTCAACCATCAGTCATGTACATCGACCATCAACACATGTATCACACCACATACTATTACAAGTGCATCAACCATACACCAACACCTATACCATGTACCTCAACCATCAACCATATACATAAACCATGTACATTGATCATCAACTATGTACCAACATATGCATCAATGTATAAACCAAAACCTCAAGCATGCATCATAATAAACCAAGATCACATACCAATTATATGCCTCAAGCGTATTCCAATATCACAAAGATGTGCCTCTAACAATGAACCATAAAAACCATATACAATGTACCAAGGATATGTCTCAAGAATGTATCAATAACAACAAATCATGAACCTCAACCATATGCAACGATAAACGAAAAGGGGCCTCCAAGATATGCCTTAAGCATGTGCCATACCACCCATGAAACAAGTCTAATCAACTATCACATCAACCATGTATCAAACTCTCATTGTCATGCAACCTCAACTTGTACTAATATCTTCAAAAACACATCTCAACCAAACTACCTCAAACATGTACCATGTGACAAAAGATATGCCTCAACAAAATACATAAGAATGTGTGCCAAGTACAAACAATAAGTGCACCAACAATGTTCCTCTATAGATATTCCTCATACAACATGTACCATATAGCCAATAGTAACTCAAGGGAATATACTCAACCTCACATGACCATAGCTCAAGGAATCACCAAGATCCAACTTCAAACAACCATAGAATCATACCTTTTACTCTTGTAGATGATTATGTTGTACCTGAACACTATCACACATGCTTGTAGAATCTCCTTAGACTTTGTAGTCTAATGTACACCTCAACCTTCATATCCGGTTGTGCCTCGCGAGACGAAGTTTACTGTCTAGTGGGGATTTTCCTGACGAGCTTATTGATGGGTACTAGATTCCTTGATTCAATAGTAGGAACCAAACCCACCACCAAGGCCCAATTAGACTCTGCAACATTTAATAGTGGAATGATTCTCTAGATCTTGTGATCCGACCAATTTATCGATGGGCTTTACATTTTCTTGTGAAGGCTCTTCCTTCAGTTTGGACTATCTCTTTTTGTATTTTCTCTTGGGTGGGACTGATATGAGATGTAAGCCAGTATAAACCAACTTGGCAACAAACATGATTAATTTTTGACTACTGGGGAAGAGGCTGAGCTTGGGATAACCTATTGCTCAAGCATGCAGATGACAATTTTATACCATAGGCCTAGTACTAATACATTAACCATGTGAGCATCCAATTACTATCTGAGAAGATAATTATTAGAAATAAAACACGTATGCGATAAAACAATGGCAAGAAAAATAATTCACCTACTTAATCATCCATCACATAATAACACAACGATTCATCTTCATCATTAAAGTAAAGAGCATCAAAATAATGCACCAGATAACTTGACAATAGATTAAATAGCTCTTACTCATTACAACATCATTCATGAAATGAGATAGGAAATAGTTATTCTCCACATCCAATCACACATGCATTTGATGAAAATAACTTGCCTCTGGTCCAGAGGGACTTCTCAATTAAAGGGAGCTTCGAAATAATTCTTAACAACCAGAAAGAAAGATTTCTTGCAACAACCATCGACCTCTAACTAATTGGTTGATCTTCTTATTTATAACATAAAATTCAACTGAAAATAATGGCTAAGTGCAGTTTAAACAAAACAAAATTTTCCACATGGCGTCCTCTTCTAATAGTTTCTTTAACAGTCAACTCAAGATATCACTTGAAAGGGTGACTTTTCTCATACTCCAACCAACTGATGAACAAATCCTCGCAAGTTTGGGCCCATGGAAATCTTTGTTGTTCCATCGGAGCCACATAAATTCCTCTGACCTCCACCGCATGTGCTCGATACTTCACCAGACTGGTGTTTAACTACTATAGCACAGTCTAAGCTCTAATGGGATGTTCCATAAATCGTTTCACTTGTCTTGGAGTTGTGAGAAATGTCATCGGGGGTTCCGAATTCGAGGAGTCCGATATCCCTCATCACCTTGTTGATTTTACCCCAATGTTTCTCGCATTTAGCACACTTCTCTTGAATTTCCCGATGTGGTCCCTGAGCCATCTTAGCCCAATACTCGGCTGATTGCTTCATGTGTAATATACCAGATATAAAAAGTATGCAGAACAGAAATAAAATGCTAGAAATGGCAGGATAATAGTAATATAACCAGCATAATCTCCACAATAACACATAAATGATATAAGAACAACAACATAAATAACACTTTGATTCAGAAAGCAATGTTCACGAGCCTCTTTGAGGGGGAAACCTCCAGTCGAGTAGCGCTCTATTACAATAATCTCTAAGCTAGGGTTCTCATACCCTCAACTCCTATTTATACTAAATATGTCTATCAAAAGAAGAATCTATAGGAAGATCCTTCTAGAAGTGAAAGCTTCTATTAGGTCTTCTTACATCCTCCTTATTCTATTTTATTGAAAGGCCTTATTAATATTGACCTTTATTACATCCGAATATATTGC
>JASDQU010714807.1:16343-27083 GCA_032191745.1 Picea mariana
TATATATAGCGGTATATATACTCAGTATATATACCAATATATATACTAGGTATATATGTCGATAAAATATACCGGTATATATACTGAGTATATATATCGATATATATATACTAGGTATATGTATCGGTATATATACTCAATACATATATATCGGTATATATATGGAGTATATATATGTGTGTGTGAATCTTCCTGAAGTGGTTGTTTCTTTCTCCTGGGTGAAATTTTGCTTCAGATGGTTGTCACCTTTCCTTCAACAGAAGATTATTTGTTGTCGTCTCCCCCTTGCAAAATTTCTTGCACCCTACTAAATAATGTGGGGTAACTGATTGATAGCATTTGGGCCACAAAAATTCCTTCTAGGTCAAAGCCTCCAATTACCTCCACTTCTTTCTTAACAAGGATTCGAAGAATCCAACCATTTCAATGAGCTCTTGACGTTAATCCCATAAATTTTGAGTTGCATAGTGATAAATTTCCTCTTTCTCTTATTGTCGAAGAATAGGGACCATCTCTTGCATTGTCTACATAGCTCATGCACCAAAACTCGGTCACACATGAATCAGGGAAGAAGAAGTAAAGCCTTATGTATGTGAATTATTCTTCAAACACATAGAATCCTTTCCCTTTAAGGGATTCCATCACTACCTCTGTGAGCTTGGCATGCTCGGTTCCTATGAGCAAACTTCTGCATTATATTTAAAGGATTAGTATATATAAAGGATCAGTATATATACCAGTATATATACTTAATATATATACCGATATATATACCGGTATATATACTGAATATATATACTAACACATATACCTAGTATATAGATTGACATATACTAGGTATATGTGTCGGTATATATATATACTCAATATATATACTCGTATATATACTTAGTATATATATTGGTATATATACTAGGTATATGTGTGTCAGTATACATACTGGTATATATACTTAGTATATATACCAGTATATATACTAGGTATATGTATGTCAGTATATATATGGGTATTTATATTGAGTATATATACCGATATATATACTCAATATATATATCGATATATATACTCAATATATATACCGGTATATATTACCGACATATATATCCTGGTATATATACTCAGTATATATACTAGGTATATATGTCGATCATATATATCGATATATATACTGAGTATATATAGCGGTATATATACTCAGTATATATACTAGGTATATATGTCGATAATATATACTGGTATATATACTGAGTATATATATCGGTATATATACTGAGTATATATACTAGGTATATGTGTCGGTATATATACTCAATATATATATACAAAGTATATATATATATGTGTGTGAATCTTCTTGAATTGGTTGTTTCTTTCTCCTAGGTGAAATTTTGCTTCAGATGGTTGTCACCTTTCCTTCGATAGGAGATTATTTGTTGTCGTCTCCCCCTTGCAAAATTTCTTGCACCCTACTAAATATTGTGGGGTAACTGATGGATAGCATGTGGGCCACAAAAATTCCTTCTAGGTCAAAGCCTCCAATTACCTCCACTTCTTTCTTAACAAGGATTCGAAGAATCCAACCATTTCAATGAGCTCTTGACAATAATCCCATAAATTTTGAGTTGCATAGTGATAAATTTCCTCTTTCTTTTATTGTCGAAGAATAGGGACCATGTCTTGCATTGTCTACATAGCTCATGCACCAAAACTCGGTCACACATGAATCAGGGAAGAGGCAGTAAAGCCTTATGTATGTGAATTATTCTTCAAACATATAGAATCCTTTCCCTTTAAGGGATTCCATCACTGCCTCTGTGAGCTTGGCAGGCTCGGTTCCTATGAGCATGCATTAGTATTTAAAGGATTAGTATATATAAAGGATCATTATATATACTTAGTATATATACCGATATATATATTGAGTATATATACTGGTATATATACAGAGTATATATACTGACACATATACCTAGTATATATATTGATATATACTAGGTATATGTGTCGGTATATATATATACTCAATATATACTCATATATATACTTAGTATATATATTGGTATATATACTAGGTATATGTGTGTCAGTATATATACTGGTATATATACCAGGTATATGTGTGTCAGTATATATACTGGTATATATACTCAGTATATATACCGGTATATATACTCAATATATATATCGATATATATGCTCAATATATATACCGGTATATATTACCGACATATATATTCTGGTATATATACCATTATATATATGAGGTATATATGTCGGTAATATATATCGGTATATATACTCAATATATATATTGACACATATACCTCGTATATGTCCATATATATGCTAGGTATATACTCAATATATATACCGTTATATATACTCAATACATTACCCTCAGTATTTATACCGGTATATATACTAATCCTTTATCCTTTATACTTGACAGGCTTGGTTCCTATGAGAATACTTCTGCATTAGTACAAAGTATCAGTATATATACCAGTATATATACTCAATATATATATAGGTATATATAATGAGTACAGATATTGTTATCACATAAAGTTGTCAAGGGCCATAGTCGCCCAAGTCTTTGTTTACAAAGTCTGTAGCCATGAGCGCTAAGTCAAAAGGTCGAGCAAAGTTTTAATTTGGGTCATAGTTCTCATTAGGATAGATTAACGGTGGAAAATAATCGCGGGAATCGGGAGTTTGAAATGTTGTTAAAATTGTTCATCAAAGATCCAAATTCCCGAAGCCCGAAATCAGAGGGAAGTGTGGCACCAGATCCATGGATTCACGGTTTCGCGAATCAGAGGTTTTAGCATGGAGCAGCTGGCAACTGGGGTTTTCGAGGAAGCAATCGTGGCCGTCAAAATTGAAACAAGTCCGACCGTCGATCTGAATAAGGCCATTTCACAAGTTCGAGCATCGAGATATTTGGAATCAAGTTGAGTGAAGACTCTCGAAGGATGAAATCCTGAAGCGCCTTTGGATATAAGCGCCGAGTATATATACTGATATATATACTAGGTATATATGTCGGTATATATACTTGTATATATACTAGGTATATATGTCGATATATATACTTGTATATATACCTAGTATATATACTGAGTGTATATATCTACACATATATCCTGAAATCTTGCCCAATCGGTTATCGGGGAACTAAGGGGGGAAGGGAAGGAAAGAGGTCTTTGGGAACTCTGGTGGTCCAGAGGTTCAGTTACCCGATGCGACAAACTCCTTCCTGAGCTTACTAAGAAAGATCAACGGGTGAGATCTCTCGACCCTTTAATCCAACCATTGATATTTAAAGTCCGTATTCAAAGGTTTAAGCTAGACAGAGGCCCATGCTTGACCCGCGTAAATCTTGTGTGATTGATTGTTGATGTCGATCATGGAATCACCATATTCTTCTCATCGCCTAAGATGACAAATATATAGAGAAGATTTTATCATTTACAATCAATGTAGGATAACACATCAAAGTAGAGAAGATTGTGTGGTTGTAGTCGAAGGTATTCCAAGATGCCACAAGACAAGAGTATCATATTTTTATGAGAAAATGAATTTTTATTATCCAAACTATTTTTTACAACAAAATGATTACAAAAGATTATCAATTTTAGTTTTTGTCCATCCATCTAGCTTTTGTAATTGAATTTTCCCCACACCCAGGGTAGTTTCAATTACCTTGGGCATGGGGAAAATTCTCACATCACCACCCATCTCTACATTGTGATACAATTTGAAGACCAATTAAATTTGTTAAATCTAAATTTTATCCCTTCTGAGCAACAAACAGTATTGTGGGGGATTGCTTTATTCTAGGGAAAGGTTTTTCTCTTTCTTCTAATATTAAAGTAGGTAGTGTAATTTAAATTTTATCCCTTGCAAATTTATCTCTCCTTTGCAATATTCCATGAATTGCAAGTGATTATTCCAAGAAAAAGTTTTGTAATCTAAGTTTTGTCTTTTGTATAATAGGTACACCAAGAAAAGGTTTTTCCAGGGAAGTAAAGAGTTCGAATCTTACCCCCTGATATAAAAGATATTATAATGACTTGTTGAATGCAAAATAGAAGTGGATATTTTATTCTGTTATTGTGGAAGTTCAATCAAATTCGTTACGCAATTTATATCCAAAGAAATATAAAAATTCCAATGATACATTGCACTTTGAAATTTAAGTTTAATACTTAGAAATTTAAGTTCAATGCATTTACATACCAAAAAAGAAATTTGACGTTGTATAAATGTGTGGAAAATTTTAAATGACACGTGGTCAAGACAAAGAAAATTGTAGGTGGTTCAAAAAAATTTAACCGTCATCTAAATTTCATTTGATAGGGAAGGATGAAGTGAAATTCGAGGCCTCCTAAAAACCTTTATCGCTTTTCATCTAAATTTCATTTGACAGGGAAGGGTAAAGTGAAATTCCAGGCCTCCTAAAAACCTTTATCCTTTATAATATAAATTCATTTAACATAAGAATTGACCACTAGCTGCCTCTAGTTCTTACCAATACCCATTTTTTTGACTGATCGAGTCCTTTCTTTTGCAGAAACTAGGAGGAAATAAAGTATTTTATAGTTACCCTAGCAGTAAAGAGAACGTAACTTCAAAGTGGGTTTGTTGGAGAGTAGAAAACTGGGGAGGGCGTAGATAAATCATGTAGAAAATATTATCACTCCTTATTAATTGAGGGAGGACGCTTCTCCCCAATAATCGCTCACTCACTTGCCTAACTATGGGGAGATCTATAGCTGGCTCTGCGGGCTCACCCGCAACCCAAGCCCTATACTGTTGGTGTTTCATTGTGTGCCACCTCAAATAATATAGTGGCACCATTCCCTAATTCTTAAGTAGGTAGCGCTCAAGTGGAAACGCTAACTATTCGAGTGTTGGGGTGGGTTTCAGGCAGACCAAAGAAAGGTTGTTTTCCCTTATCCCCGGTTTATTTATACTAATAAGAACTGGAGAGGTTTTTTTCGCCGGGCTAACTCACTTAGAATAGTTGGATTTATGAGGCTAGAAAAAGGAATCGAAATCGTATGCCCGCCCATTTCCGCGTCTAAAGGAAGGGAGAGCGAATGGATCGCATTCAAAAAGGATGGATCAGATCAAGGGGAAAATGGATTGAGGGGAAGGATTAGATGGCATTGATGAAACAGAGCAGTTGTCGGAGAACAAAAAGGATTGGATAGAAACTCCCCACCCTCTTCCTTTACTCAACGCACTGCTAAATCTTTAACAGTTCAAACAATGGTGGGAATTCTACGTCATTATTAACGAAATTCTAGTAAATGTTCTTACACCTATAATGATATGCACTGAATCCTGAAAGTGCTGAAAATTTTAAGAATTTAACAAGTAACCTCGGGTCGAATTAAGGCATCCCAAGTTAGAAATATCCATCTTATGAAACAACACTATTTTGATTTTTTTTAAAACGACATCAATTGCCCCAAGCCAAAGAATCATAGGAATTTGAATGAAAAGGAATACTAGATAATCGACGAGCTCTGTTATGTTGGTAAAAGGTCTAAGATATTATGAATTTCCCGCTTGGTAAGTAATTCTCCATACTTGGTAAGTAATTCTCGGTGCTAAGGCGATCTCTATTGTTGAGCTTCTTCGGTGAGCCAGTCTTTACCAACCGGTTGGTAGACGAGTTTAATGGAAATGAATGGCATGCAACAATGAATTCACTGCCAACTAATCCACTTCAAGTCCATGGTTGCGGCTGCGGATAAGGCTTGCCAGCAATCTATCGTTATCCTCGACATCAGATTTTCCCATAAATTTCAATTTCAAAGATGTGAATCTGCCACCTAACCATAGTTTAACGTTGTTTGAAGTTGCATAATTTGTATGGTCTTATAAAATATAACATTTCAGTTCAATGCTTCCATGTACCTTCGATCTTCTGTTTAGTTCATCGATTAATTATAATATTCCCAAGGACGAGCCCCTGTTGCAATTATGTTTAGTAGGCTGGTGAGCCGAGTGTTGATAAGTTGGTGGGCTTATGTGTTATTTAGGCCGGAGAGCCTAGGTGTTAAAGGCTAGGAGCCTGATTTTTGTATATGTAATTATGCAGATCATTAATAAAATATAAACATCGCTGCATGCCGACCGACCATGACGAAAGAGTGATGGGGGACTAAGCTTCCACAAGGCTAGGTAAGGGAGAGGGGGCTGAAAGGTTGGAAGAGGGGCTAAGCTTGAGGGCTTAAGTCCTTCAGATAATAATTTATTATTATTCCAAAGTGGTGTGAAAGATATATTTTTATCCTAAGTTCTTGGAAAAGGGAACGCATACTTGATGGAGTACATGCAGCTTCATGGGCGACATGTGTCGGCCCAGACACATGCAATTTAAACCAAGAATTGAGCCGTGATGGCGGTTCATCCTCCATTCTTTTGTCGGCTTTCTGAACCATGTGAGTGGGCGTCTAATCTCCGCATACCCTCATGCAACACTAAAACCAGAAAACCGTGATGTTTTCCTGAGAAGCGGATGCATCCTCCATCTGAACCATTTGAGTCTGCATTCGACCTTTGCATTTATTCCTTGTCACGCACCCTGAAAACCAGTGGCAAACCCGTGGACTGAGTTGTGTCTCTTGTGTATCCTGTGAACCTAGTTTATCCACACTGCAAATCTGAGTTCATGCTTAACCATTTGGGTTGTTGTCTTAAGTGAAACCTGAGCATACCATAATTGTGTGTGTCGTGTGTGTTATAACTGTGGGTTGTTGTGTCCATGCAATCCCTTGTCTAAGTGTGAATTTATACCATCATATGTTCCTTGTTGAGCCTTATTGTTGTCCTCCTTGTGATGGAACGGAGCTGAAGAAGCAGGTTGTCAAGCTTGTGTGCAACACTCTCTCCAGGTGAGAGAGGTGGTTGTGGTTGAAGAAGCAGGTTGTCAGTCCTGTGAGTGACTCTCTCCAGGTGAGAGAGTACATGGAGGAAGTGAGAACTCCTAGAAGGGGTCCTATAGTTTCCACAGAGTTCGGAGAATTCCAGTCTGGCTTGTTGCTGAAGCCCAAGGCAAGGGAGGTTTAGCAGTCGAAGGAATGTCCGGTGTAACAGTGAAGGTGTATACTCCTGGGGTGGGACATGCATGTGGGGAATGAGAGTCTATGAGAAGTGGGCATAAGTGGCTCATGGGAGAGAATCCATCCTCATAAACTATGTGTCTTCCTGTTGACCTTGCTTAGCCTAGGATTCCCTTGCCCGGTGGAGCTTAGTCCCAGCTCGGGGGTGACCTACTGCTGAGAGTGATGAGCAGCGTAGTCTAAGGCAGGGAGGTTTGTGGAAGGTCTGCACGCAGTTGGTGGTGTTACACCAGTTTAAAATATAAGTATTAATTATGTACTTAATTCATATGTGATGCATGTCTGTGTCTTGAAATGTTATCATGTATTTCGTTGCATGTATGAATTGTTATTAATTCTATTAAGTCTGTATGTTAGCAGTAATTCTTTGATTACTTTGTGTTAAGTCATTTAACTTCATTTAAATTCATACTATATAAGTGTTATTCCACGTAGTAGCATTTCCCGACAGTGGGGTTGATGGTCGGGGATGTTACAATATGGTATCAAAGCTTTAAAGGCTAAGTTAAGGTTGTGTAGGTAGTGTTTCCCGGCCTAGTGGTGGCTGGGGACGTTACATTAATGGTCTGTTTATTTCATGTTGCCTCATTCATGAAGGGATTATCTTTGGTTGTTCGAATGGTGGACTACGGATGGTTTGAATTGAATTGTGAAGAGAGCACAGAGAGGTCCCCGGTTGTATCTATCACAATCCTTAATAATGGGAGTTACTAGGTGCTCCAATAATAGAAGGCAGTTGTTAAATTGACATAAATTGACATAAAAGCAAGGAAAAAAATTCCAACCACTTTTTTTATAATCCTTGGGTAACGTTACGAGTCTAAGCCTTGCATCTAAATGAAAATGAATTGAACATAGTGGTAAATTTGATGCAGAAAAGAGACTAACCATTAATTTAACGACTTCTTCGAATCGTTAACGATTATGGTTCCGCCAGGCTTGAGAGGTTTCCAGAACCACCACTTCTACGCATGAATATTTTTAAAACTAGCCCCGCCACTTAACGATCTACCCTAAAAAATCAATGGTAAGCAATTGGAAGGAAGCTACATGAAAAAAATTGTTAAATCTCGACCAACATTTTCATTTGATGCACTGTAGCCTTGGGTAATCGTCGCCATAACCTCCAATCATCTATTTTTGTATCTTTTGCCATCGCCCTGCATCTAAATGAAAATGAATTGAACATAATGTTTTTACAATTAGATTGAAGGAAAATGTGAGGTGGTAAATGCAACCATTTTAATTTTGAATTCAAAATTAAAATCAAACATCCCATCGCATTTAAATTGGCACTGCCAAACCGAGCAATCCGTCCATATCATGGAAATGGTGTACAAATATGGTGTTAACAGAAACTACGTGGGGATGGATGGAAAATGGACGAAGGTAATATGATGGGACTTGGAAGGTACGCAGTGATGAGAATATGCACATGATGCCATGCGATCTATGGACTCCATAGCATATGAGTATATCCATTCGCTGACAAAGTCTTAATGACTCTGCAGCAGGCTGGATATTGTTTGCCCTTGCAGAAGTTCTTGAGGATTCAGAAAATATGGCACTCTACATATTTATTATTCCATTGATTTTCCACCAAATCTTAACAATTTTCCAAATCTGCCAAACAAGATAAAATTGTTTAAAAAAATTAATTTTATAGAATTTTCGAAATTAAAAAAATTTATTATAAAAATGGGAGATTTTTTCGTAGTAAAATTTATTCAAATAACTTACAACTAACATACCAGTCCAATCTGTACAAATATCTCTATTGTATCTTCTTTGTAAATATAAATAGTAAAATTTTCAATTAAATATATTAATATTTATCCAAGTAATTGGTTGAAAAAACATAGCAGTGTCTCACCGGGGAAGTTTATTGTACTTTAAAATCTTCCCATAAAATATAAAATAATGAAAACGATGGTAAGAAGTTACATGTAATTATTCATAAGAGAGGCTTTACTGTAATTTAAATGTAAACTATTCACAAGTTTATCAGAAGTTATTATCAAAATGTAAACGATAATCAAATTGTTATTATCTTAATAGAACTCATGTCAATTTCACATTATGGCGATGATAATTGGCATTGATATTTACGAGCCGACATTGACTGTTATAATAGAATTAGAACCGTTTAGAGAGTCATTCAATATAATCACAATTTTTTGAAGTTTATCAGTAAGAAGATGGATGTTCTATGTTTATTTTATTTTATTTTGATTTATATATTATGGTACAACTTTACAAGAGTTATGGAAAGAGAGTGTGTTATAACGTCCAACCCTTGAAAAATTAGCTAACATAAATATTTCATATCATTTATCTCAATCTTGTGGTTAATATTATAAATTGGTAAAAAAATAAAAACAATTTTATAAAATTACTTTATATTTTTTCCAATAATCAATATAATCTCATTTTATAATTTTTTTCCTTACCGTGGAACGGATTATTACAATATTTAAATACTGAGTTGCACTTCCCAAATTAATTTACTTATAATAAATAATAATAAATATAATTTATAAGGTCTAGTAGCTAAATTGACCATCAATTCCCAACCGTTAAACCCTTCACATAATACAACTATATTAACATGAAAATAAAGCTAATTTTAGGCTTTGTGCATGGTTTTGACTTGCATTACCAGCCAAAGTTTTTCTTCAGTCTGTACATTACAATCCTTGGTCATTTTTGTTCACACATTGGATTGGTGTACTGTCGTTCCAAACGTCATGAAACTGGACTCCACTAGTAATTCCAAACTCTTCTTGATGTGGCGATTCCAAATCATCTCGAATGACTGGATGTTCATTCAAATGCCAAATATCATCCTGCCATAGAGACCCATAAAAAACCTCTGTAGTCTCAGCATAGCCATACACGGCATCAGAATACATAACATGGGCCATTGAATCTCCATGCATATGGTTGATGATGATTCCAAGTTTGTGAGGAGTAATTAGGTCTGCTACGAAACCAAGCTCGGCGCCCACACCGTTGTAATATGTTAGTTCCCCTATATCAATTGTCACCGAGGTCTCTTCATTACTCCCGTTTGTAGTTACTAGCTTCATTGAACCCGTGTCATCGGTGGACTCAATAATATGATTTGTTTGGGCCTTCAACCGAATTTCATCTTCCAGAGAATTAATAACCCCGTTGATGCCAACGTCAGACTCTTCTAGCTTGTTGTCATTGTTATCCATATTATCTATCTGTGAAGAGAGCCTGGAAGAACAGAACACGAAATTAAACAGCAGAGAGAAGGGAACATATACACAGCTGATGAATTGAAACTCAGACTGATGCTGAACATGTTAGATTCACATGAATTTATAGAAAAAATTATAAGCTGCGGGATTGTCTCGAACCCTCCAGAGCTTCCCGCGATTTCTAGAATTCTATTGATATTTTTTCTGCAGTCCGCCGTCTTTGCCAACTACCACAATTAATTCTCTGCTTCTAGATGTTTTCCTACGGCCACTAATAAACATTACAGGTTTAATCTCTGTTTTAACACTCCCCCTTAATGTTTATTAGGATTAACATACACTTATTAAGGGGATACTTCTTTAAGTCCTATCAT
>JASDQU010714808.1:6219-26986 GCA_032191745.1 Picea mariana
TTTTAATGCTAAGAAGTATATTTTATAGCTTAGTGTGAGAGTGATTGTAATTTTTATGGTTTTAATGCTAAGAAGTATATTTTATAGCTTAGTGTGAGAGTGATTGTAATGTTTATCTTATCCTTAACCGTTAGACATCAAATATATCAACCAATTATACTATTTAACATAAAAATAAAATTCAATCAATAAACCATAAATGTAACATTTATCATCGTACTTTCCTAATACACATACACCAATTAATAAGCAATTACTGGTCTCATTATAAGTGCCGTTGTAGTGGGGTATATAGTGTTCAATTCACCGGTTGACTGTATAGTACTGGTTTACCATAAATTTGTCCAGGTTTTCAACTTTCAACTTAAATATTATTATGGAGCTAACAACGGCCTTCAAAAACTAGACAAAATTATTTAATGCCTGTAGGTTTCAATTATATTTTTCACATTAAGGTCCAATCCTTGCACTGCCATACTAATCACGGCGAAGAACAAATGCTCGCAACAGGTATTTCCGACACTTAATTCAGCTCAAGGCTATGAACGAGCGCTTGCCTCTATCAAAAAAAAACGTATTGGTTCAGGATATCACCAACAATTCCCAGCAGTACTGAGTTAAGCAAAATGAATGCAGCTGAGCAGAGACTGGGGCTTGGCAGACGATAATTTAATGAAAACCATTGAATGATTTTGTTTCTTTGGTACGCTCTGAGGGAAAATCTTCTTTCTGTGGTTTACATGCAAGAGGTATTGGGTCAAAGTAATGAGACATAATCCAGCTTCACCAGATATTCCCTTCTTTGAAATGAGAGTTTACATAGATGTGTATTTCATGTAACAAAAAGTAATTTTATTTTTCTTTAAATAATTAAAAAGTATATATTTTTTTTCATTTTTAATTTTTTATATTAATTTATTTTATTAATTTATTAATAATTATTAATATATGATGATGGTGGTGGTGGTGGTGGTGGTGGTTAACTTCTACGAGACCAAAATTGGTCTATCGGACCTTAAGAGAAGTAAGAGATTACTTGGATTTCTTTAAAATGTTATTGAAAAGCATTAAGAGGAGCTTTCCAAGATCACTAAAGCTTTCATGACTTAGAAGGTTAGGAAGGTCAGTATTGTGACAATATTTTGAAATTGAGATCTAATTTGGGTATGCTCGGGGCACTCTAGGAGAAAGTGTTTTTCATCTTCAACCTTCTTGGTGTCACAAAGGTGACTGATTATTTCATGCCATGGTGTTTTGGGGATTTCTCAATGCCCAATTTCACTATGTAGCTCATGAGAATTAGTCCTTATTTTAGCAATATTGATTCTCTTCTTTACACTAGTCAAAACAGAGAGACACTTTTGTTCTTCAAGATTAGGGTTAACCACCTCATTACAATATCTTCATTTTCATTTATCTTCTAATTCTTTATCACACCATAGATTTTCCTTAAATTTATCTTGTACAATATTTTTAATATCATTGGTATTCCACAGAATAACTTGTTATTTTATTCCCCAACGATTTAGCCAAGACTTGGCATAATTATGCCGTCCTCGCTTGAGTCGCTAGTGATTTTGGCTAGAGTTTGAAGCAATTTTGGGGAGCCTCTTGGCATACATATTGTTTATCCTGTTCTTGTACATTAAGTACATAATCATAGCTTTGCTCTCTATGGGGGAAAGACTCACTTCTATAAGGAGGATAGGATAGGGTGTATTTCCTTTAATTTTGAGATTATAAGTTATAAAATTCTTTTGGAGATATACTCTATCTTTCTCCAGTCTTTTCAAGAGATACTGCATCCCCAAACTTAACGTCCACATAAGATAACAAGAGTGACAAAGAGTCTCAAAGAGGATCTTTTTCTTATCCCATAGCCAAAGGTTTGCTAATTTACAATTATTTTCAAGCCCATAATAGTATTTCCACCCTCCATTTATATTTTTCTCAATGCTATAGTTCTCACTGATCTTGTGATGAACATAAATTCCAAGATACTTGTACAAAGGCACTTCCTCCAAGATATTGTTGTCATATACAAAAGTATCACAGACCATGATCTTGTCGGATTTAATGATCAGTGTTCATAGTCATACATGTACTAGAGAAGAAGTCCTTGAGGATTCTAAGCAGCTTACTGAGATCGTAAGGACTCCTTGTCATAAGAAAAATATCATTGGAATAGAGAAGAAGGGAAACTACTATACTAGAAAGAGTTGGTCCAACATGTCCCACGAATTCCAAACAATCTTCTAACTTGTCAGTGTAAATACCAGAAAGGGTAAGGGATAGGGGACAACCTTGCTTAACTCTTATATTGCAATCAATTTCTTCTGACCAATCCTCAGTACTCCTAAATTTGGAAATAACATTCTCATACAACCTTACAACATCAATTCTCAGCCTGGAGGGAACTTTTAGCTCTTCTAATCTATTCCAAAGGTTGGTCCTAGGCACAGTGTCAAAATATATCCTAAAGCCAACGAAACAACAAAGGAGATTGGTTTTATTATTGTGACACTCCTTTGCAATGATCATAAGCATGATAAGGTGGTCCACAGTTGAATGACAACCTATAAAGCCTCTTGACCTTTAGCTCTTTTTCTATGGCTTTCTAGCCATATGCTTATATTCTTTTCCAAAATAATTCCATATAGCTTGGCTAAAATGGGGCTAATCATAATGGTCCTATAATTAGAGGGATTGTTTTTATCCCCAGTTTTAAAATAGGTACAATCATGCTTTGAGTCCAAGGTTTAGGGAAGCCCTGCTTGATTACTAAATTTAAGAGCTTGTGTATGTGAGGGATCAGAATAGGCCCTCCAATTTCTATTATTTCATCTTTGTAGCCCTTGATGTCCTTATCTTTCCCATTTGCGAGTCACTTAACCCCAAACATTATGTCTTCTATAGAAAATACATCATCTTCTGCAGACACTTTTGGAATTTTGTCTAGGACATTACAGGATGTGTAAAGATTTTTAAGTTAGGAATTCCATAGGAATTCCTTTTTGTTAGGTGAATCATAGCATTTTCTTTAGTTTTACAAGTCAAATTATCCTCCAAAATTTCTTTGGATCTAGCTTAGAAAGGTGCAAAAGGTTCTCTTCCTTTCTATTCATGTAATGTCTTTTTTCCTTTTAATTAGGGATTTGTATCTATTAATCTTATCATATTTCAAGGACTCATTAGAGGCATCCCTAATGAATTTTCTAAGAAGTTACACTTGTTATCATACCAAGGGTTGGAAATTATATTCTTCTTTTTACATAACACTTCGATAGAGATTTCTTTTTAATGGAGGTAGAGAGGGTTGTTTTAAAATTATGATAGGTGTCTTTAATATTGTTCTTATATGATAGAATATTTAATTCATTTTTTAATTCCTTTAAGAAGATATCATCTTTATTTTTGTCAAAAAGTAATGCCTTTGGTTACCAGAGTTATCTTCAAGGGGGTTTTGTGCATGCTAAAGTTTAAAGTTAGGGTTAAAGGTCTATGATCAAAGTCAGACTCATGGTCATTTAAAAGGTCAAAATTTACTATTTGGTTGTAAACAAAGATATCTGATATCACATAATCTGTAACACTACTACCCAGTCCATGTATACAAGTCATCTAGTTAGATTTCAGCCACTTCATTAGACCATTGCAAACAATTATATATTGATAACTGGAAAACTTGATTAGCTCAACACCATATAAATTCTTGGTCAAGTCTTCTGAATTTCTCTTGTATCTATTAGCTAAAAGAAGGTCCTCATCTATCAACAAAGGATTAAGGTTGGAATCATTGCTTAAGATAATAGCTTGATTAGTTCCAGTTTTAGCATTAAAAAATCCTAGTAGGAGGATACTACCTTCATTTCTCATACTGCAAATATCTTGTTCTAATATTTTATAGGGACAATTTTTATCTAAATTTTGTTTTGTATAAAAGGTAGAATTAATAGGTGCAAAATAACAAATTTCTATACACTTATTCTTAGCATTGATATCTAAAATATCCATACAAATGAATCGATTGAGAGGGTATTTTTTATGAAGACAAATGTGAGGAGAAATTTGTGTTCTTGTGCAACAAACTATGCGTCTAGCCCCTCTACGAGAGGATTTCTTGTTCCATGGAGACCACAATATAAATCCATCTATATTAGGGACCTTAGATTCCTCATGCTCCCAAGTTTCAACCAGAAATATAATATCAATTTCGCTTGGGATCCAGCTTAATATAGGCCCTTTGTTCTAGGGAAAGCCCTGATAGTTCCAAGAAAGGATTCAAAGTGTCTCAAACTATTATTTATTGTTATCCTTTTGATCTCTATCCCTAATAATAAATTTTTTATTCCTAATTATTTCTCATTTTCCTTCCTTTCTTTCTTCCTTTACCTTTTGAACCTCCTTCCTTAATTTAGCTTCATCTTCTGGAATGAGGTCGTCATTTATAAATATTTCATACCCTTTTAAGTTTGGAGTTTTATTAAGTATGTCAAATTTATGAGAATTAGAGCTTACCATAACCCGAATCAACCTATCTCTATGCTCAATTATTTTTCCCAATCTTTTTTATTCTATAAGGCTAGTTATTTTTGTTTATGAGTTATTTTTTAATTC
The DNA here is from genome assembly GCA_032191745.1 of Picea mariana. Taxonomy (NCBI): domain Eukaryota; kingdom Viridiplantae; phylum Streptophyta; class Pinopsida; order Pinales; family Pinaceae; genus Picea; species Picea mariana. Next base: position 10,837 of record JASDQU010714808.1, read on the forward strand.
CTCATTAAGTATTGCTAATGTGTCCTCATCTTTCTGTTCTTTTATACCAAAAATTATGAGGTTCAAGGCTCCTTTGTTACGCTCATGGTCTAACTCTATGAGCTCATTCATTTTCTTTTTGATAGGTTTTATATCCAATTTGTGTTCCACACTATTTAAGGACAAACTGTTAATTAGATTGTCTTTTAGCTCTTTAATCTTGTCCCTAAGGCTGTTATTTTTTTCCACTTCTTCTTCCTTCCTTTGTTTGATTTCTTGGTTTCTTTTTTATATTTCTTGTAATCTGGAGTCCGTTTTCTCTTCATTCTCAAACCCTAATATTTTATTGTTTATTTTTCTATGAACATTATGTTCTAAGGATCTAAATTTATTATCAAGCATTTCTACTAATTCACTTTGAACCATTTCCACTAACTGACTTTGAAGTTTGGATCCCTCTCATCTCTACGTTTTTCTATAGATTTCATAGACCCATACAGACTATCTATGGTTACTTTGTTAGGCCTTCCTCTATTAGAATTAGGTATCAATGGTGAAATACTCATATTGTAGAAAAATAAATAAATAAGAAACTTGTCCACCTAATTCATAGTAGGGTTTGAATAGTCACTAACAAGATTTAGTTACCGAGTTACTGCAGACGAGATTCATGTAGTCATGAATGAGATTTAGTCGTGAACTAGATGTAGTTACCACATACCATATTTACGGAAAATAATCACCATATCAATTCACCCCAAAGATAATATTCACCTCCTTATGTATTCACCACAGAGATAATGTTCATCGCATAGATATATTCACCCTAGTGTGTATTACAAGAGGCTAAGTTGTGTGAATGGGATCTGTGGATGTGTATAGAGTTTATCCTATGTAATGGACCCTCAAACAATTAGTATGAAGTAATATAGACTTGCAAATTCCCTGACAGTCTATATAAGTGGCTAAAGATGCTTGTGGAAGCCCAAGAGTACAAAGATAAACAAATGAAGATTGTTTAATGGATTTTTTCAGGCTCCAACCCCCTATATTTTCAGGCTACAACCTCAGGGAAGATACAACTCCCCAATTCTCTAGCTACAACCAGAAGGAGGCTACAACCCCCTATGTTATCCAACTACAACCGGAAGGCGGCTACAACCACTTATCCTTGGCCTGTCCTACCACCCTGAAATATAAGTGTCAAATGAAGAAACCACTGGCACACTGTCACTGTAAAATATACCACTGTAAACCTGTACCAACCTGTACCATTGAACTATAGGAAACCTATACCATTGCCCTGTAATCAACCTGTACCTGAATTGATCCTGCACAAAAAAAAAAACAATAGATACACGACCTGTCTATTTTGCAACATGTGTATGTACACACCCTATCTATACTACATCCCGCGTATGCCACTTTCGATTATTAGCTCACTTTCAGTTCAATAAGCCATTGAATTTTCCCTTTTACTTATTAAAATGTCTAGCGAATATGTCTTCCCAAGTATTTAAGAATGCAACCAATCCCCACAACAACCTATTCCACCATGGCCTCATCAAACTACTTGTCTTAGCCGAGTTGGAAAAACAGGGGAAAACATGGGATGAGTTCATTTACCAATTTTCAAACCCTCACCTTACAATCAAGACTAGCAAGAAAACACTTGATATAGGGACTGTTACTCCATCCAAACCCCATTCTTTGAAGACTCCAAACCCTCTTACTCAAGCTATCCCTTTACTAGAACAAAAATCCAAGAAACTTGTTGATACCCCTGCAGTCTCATCGGGCAAGAAGACCAAGAAGCCTATTGCTAACTCCCCAATGTCTTCAACGTTTATTAATCCTTCACCCAAAAATATACAAGAGGTAATTCAACAAGACTTCCTTATAGTCCCCACAAATAGGAGAGGAGCTAATCGATTCAATAGAGGATCTTTTCGAAAGAGCACCCGAAATACAAGAGGAAAACCTTATGAAAAAACCCAACCACTTTGGACCCTATCCAAGTATCCTCTGATCTCGAAAGCCCTCATAAAATACTTAGGGAAGTGTCTGTAGAAGAATTGGAACCTCATAGAAAGAAAAAATCTGAACCTACTTCTCCTCATAAACCCCCTATTACTCCTACCTCACAGATGCCTACCCCAAATCCCAAAATTGATAGAATTTCTACATCTTTCAAGGGATCCAAGCCCTCCTTTGAGATATTTGATCTTGCTCCAACCATTGAAAAGCTAAAACAAGAAAATGACCAGTTGCAGCAACAATTCGAAGAGAAGAAGACCTTGGATAAGCATCTTCACCATGACAATGCAATACTACAAGAAAAGGTGAATTCCCTCCAACGATTGGTCGATCAAATGACCAATACCAATCGCAACCTCGGGGCACTATTGAAACATCATAAAAGGAACAAGACAAAATCTTCAGGACAAGAGGGAGAATATTCTAAAGCTAATCCTTCTCAGCAAGCCTAGTCATATGGGGAAATTCATTTTTGTTTGCAGTGGGACCTGAAAAATATTAGGTGTGGGGGTAATGTTGGGCTCATGATTTGGTTAAGTAATGATGTTGATTAAATCCTTTTTGACCAGTATCATATGTGTATATAACTATTTTGAAGAATTTTTGAAGGATTTTTATATCAAATCGTCATAGCATATACCAGGGACGTATAATTGATGTTTTGTGATGGTTTTAAGCTTAATTCAATTTGATTTGATGATCACAAAAATCTAATGCGCGATCTGTGTGTCACAGGGAAAAATCGCATGGTGTTTTTCCATCCAGTAGCTTGTCCAGTACTCCATCCGACACTTCATCTGGTACTCCATCTGGCACTGCGTCTGACACTCCATCCGGCACTAAAATTGTGGGTGAAAAGGCAGTGGTTATATTGGCGGCCTGTGCTGGGAAAATGGATGACATGGTTTTTTCTCACACTCGTGGCCTCCAACTACTGAGCTCTTAAAATCTTATATTGAGTTGTTATGTTGAGTGTTCAGTGGCTCGTTTGGTTTCTAGAAGCCACAGGCAGTTAGAACGTATTTAATAGAATTTTTTGTTTTTAGAGGAGGTTGACCCTTCCAGTGGTCGACCTATCGAATTGTAACTATATAAATACCACAGTAGTGGTCAGACAAATAGCTAAGGATTGTTAAGACTTTTCAGGAATTGCTAGAATCATTTTTGTTGTGTAATTTCCACATACTTGTGCAAAACTGTGTTTTTAATTTAAATGCTAGAAGCATGTTGATTCAGCTCGTGATTCACTATAAAGAAGTAACCATGACTTGCTGGGAGGCCCACCAGTGGTCTGGGTGAATAGTTAGATAGTTAGCTTGTGCAATTGTTATTTCTTTCATTTTCTTGTATATGTGTTATTATCATTTCACTTGTTGTGTATTTGTTGTTCATAACTTAATTGATTACATTTCCTTTTTCCAGGTTGCTTGTGAAGGATAGTTGTTCAATATGCTGTGTATTTTTAATTAATTAGGAAATAGCTTGCAAGCTTAGCTCATAACTTCTTGTGTGATTAAATGCTAGTTTGAATTTCTTCAGATTGAAGTAGAATAGTTAGAACAAAGTATTGAGTAAAACAGGGTATTGAGTTAATGCAGAATATAGAGTTTCTTTGGAAAAGTTTCGATAGATGAGTAGTTGCTAATTTTTATTTTGATTCTTAATTTCCTTATCTAGTTTTCTATTTAGTTTGCTATTAGTGAGCTATCAGCAATTAGTGAGCTATCACTAATCTATTTCTATTAGTGAGCTATCACTAATTGCTCAATGCCATTGTGATGTCATAAGACACCGAAGACATAATCATCATCATTATATTGGAAGTTTCTTCTTATTGTAGATTAAGAGTAATTGTTGGTTAATCTTTGATTTTCGTTATGATGTTTTTAATTCAATAAGTTAAGATTTATTTTTGTAGATTATAATTAATTATGAAGTTTATCTTAAGAATAGAGTTCACTTGCTTAATAGTTTGATTAGTTATGTTTTGAGTAGTTTTGATTAGTGTACTTGTTGCATAAGTTTTAATAGGGTAGTTGCCTGCTTGCTTACTTGTTGTTGCTCATTAATTTGAAATAGATTGATTAGACTAGTTAACTATTGCTATTGTTCATTAAGTTGAATAGATTAAATAGATGGATTGTTTTTTCTCATTAGATTGATTAAGTTAACTTGTTCATTTTAGGGTTTTCATTCTCTTCTTTAGGACAATCCATCGATTCATTGTTCAAAAGTTACTTAGGGTAAATAGTTTAAGTTCCTTGATAGTGTTTTCTCATTGATAGTCTTTGCTTAAGTATATTAGCCCTCAGATGGACCATTTTCTTAGTTAGACTATACTACCTATAGATTTTATGTCTTGGCACATATAGTGCTACAACTCTAAGTTTACTTACCCCGGGTTGACAATTTAATTAAGGGTTTTTAGTGCATATAGAACACCCATCATGACTATATTTTGGTATTGTAAAAAACAAAAAGTAATTTCCCTATTGACCATCATAGTTGAATATAGAGATGTTGTTAATGATGGAATAAAGGTAGTGTGGATTCAAAATTTAATGGATGAACTTGAATTCTATTTTAAGGAATTGGTTGTAGTATATTAGGACAATCAAAGCGCAATAAAAGTAGATAAAAACCTTATTTCTCATAGTAAGATCAAGCATGTGAAGCTTCATGCACATTGTATGAGATGGTTGGTATAGGAGAAATTGTGTGCCTCTTGTTTATTCCGTGAAAAGTGTTGGATTTACCTTAACTATGCTCCTGGAATTCAATCCCCTACCTCTTAATCACCCCTAGGAAAAATATGATCATATTATTGATATATTAACAAAGCCATTGGAAACATATAAGTATGTGAAACTTTAAGATATTCTTGGACATCAGTAAGTTGTCCTTACAAAGGGTATATAGATATCATTTCACCTCTAAATCTCTAAATAGTTTCACTAATAGGGGGTGTCGGAAAAATAGGTTCATCACATATCTGGATCTTTTGGAGATAACTAGTCAACAATAAAAAGTTGACTAGGGATTCAACTGAGATGTTGATTCAATAGTTGACTAGTCAGTTGGATTGACTAAAGGTGGTAAAGGTGGTTCTGACTTAGTCAATTGATGCACAAGTCCAAGAAGAAAATATGGATATCTAGGAACTATATGTTGGGTTGTTATATTCTTTGCAGTGAATTCTAGTCGTGGTGGATCAACTGACATTCGAAGTCGAACGTAATCAACAACAAGTCGAAGGTCGAGGTGGTTTGATCGGGTAAAGACAAATTCGAAGAAATCAACAACAAGAATAAGGTCGAGGTGGCTCGACCGCGTAAATTTGAAGAGGTCAATAGGTGTGTGTGTGTGGGAACTAACTGAAGGCCGAATGAAGGTCGACTAGTATTCAAATAGTAATCCAACTTAGTAGTCGTTTGTAACAGAATCCCGAGATTTGTGGGATTTGTAGCCAATGATCTACATGAATCTGTAGCCATTTTTAGGAACCTTTTATTTAGGGATTTTCCTACTGTATTTATCCTATAAAGAAAGTGTGTTGTAATGTTGTAAAATAAAATGAGTAAATCAATCATCGTAGAGGTTGTTGGTCATGTAGATGTAAGCCGAATTGGCTATAGGGTTGTTCTTGTGTAGAGAAAGAGGGTATTATGTTGATTTTCTCTTAGGTGTGGACCAAGGTTAGACATGTAACATTTTGTTCTGAATGAATAAGACAATAAGATACCAGAACACTCAAGGAATGATGGTTTTCCTGGTTTGGGTTTCCAGGGTAAAAATAGTTGTGTATTGTGTGTTTTTTGTGTCATTTATTTTCTTAATTAAATATTTCTTCCTCTCTTATGCTAGGTTTAGTGTTGAAGTTTTCCTCATTTCCTAACATTTGGTATCGCAATTTGGTTTAACAACCTTGGATTTGAGCTAAACCCTAGGTTTACTAAGAGTCATAAGTTAGAAAGATTTAAAGATTGTGTTAAACAATGGAAAGCAACTCGAGAATAGAGATCGAAAAAATCAATGGCCTGAATTTTGAGCTCTGGAAGCTTAAAATTGAAGATCTCCTTGTAGATCAAGAAAAATGGACAGCAATTTGTCTAGGTACCATGCCAATAGGTATGTCGACAGAAGAATGGGAGAAACTAGAGAGAATAGCAAGGGGTACGATTCAAATGTGTCTTGCGGAATCAATATTCTTGAATGTCTTAGGTGAATATTCGGCCAAGAAACTGTGAGACAAGTTGGGGAGCTTGTACCAGTCGAAATCCCTTGTAAATAATTTTTTTCTCAGAGAGAAACTGTATCTTCTGAGGATGAGTGAGGGAAGTTCGGTGACTGAGAATTCAAATGCATTTAATACCATTATAAGCCAGTTATATTTTTTGGATATTAAAATCACTGAGAAGGAGAAATGTATTAGCCTATTCTATTATTTGATAGACTCCTCGGATATCTTAGTCATGGCTATAGAGAATAACACAACCACATTAGCACTAGAATACGTGACTACATCTCTACTGTCAGAAGAAATGAAAAGGAAGAACATGGAAGGATCGACCAAAGATGTTTTAGTTGTGAGAGGTCAATCGATTGACATAGATAAAGGAAAATTCTCTGATAAAAAGTCTAAGTTGAACGATAGATCAAAATCCCATGTTCAGTCAACGAGAATATGTTGGAAATGTAGTAAATCTAGGAATTACAAAAGGGACTACAAGTCTAAGGTAATGGAAGTTAGTACAATATATGAAAAGAAGCAATCAAATGAGAGAAAGACAACTCCATATAAGGGAGGCAATGTGTATTTGGAATCGACCAATACACAATCGGATCAAGATGTTTGGTTGATAGAATCAAGAGAATCTTATCATACGACAACACATAGAGAATGGTTCTACAAATATGAACAATATGAAGGAGGACACGTGTTCTTGGGGGATGACTTGACAACCAAAATTTTTGGATGAGGACGAGTTTGACTGATACTGCAGGATGGGAGGAGTAGAGCCCTTCCAGGTGTGCTACACATTTCAGGTTTGGAAAGAAGCCTGATATCTATCAAGAAGATGAGTGATGTAGGGTTACAAACTTTATTTCAGAAGGATTCGTGCAATATGGTCAAAGGTGTCATGGTCTTAATGAAAGGATTTTGGATTGGAACCCTATACAAATTACTATGGAGTTTCGACTCGAATAGATGCAAAAACATCGTTGTTCCTAAAGGTGACTCGACTCAGGTTGATTCGATTCAAACCGACTCAACAAGTCATCATAAATTCTACCCAACCATGATATGACATGAGAGGATGGAACACATTGGATAAAAAGGACTTCGAGCTATGCATAAAAAAGGTATGGTCAAAGATTTTCCTTAATGTAATTTATAAGAGGACTTTTGTGAACATTGTATGTATGGAAAAAAAAGTCGAGTGAGGTTCACATATGGAGTGACAAGGGAAAATGGGATTCTATATTTGGTTCATAGTGATGTGCTTAGCCATGTTTTTGTGCCTTCACGTTGTGGATCCATGTACTATGTCTCCTTCGTAGATGATTTTTCCAGGAACACATGGATATATTTCCTAAGGAAGAAATCAGAGGTTTTACAGAAATTCAAAGAGTTTAAGTATCTTGTAGAAAACGAGACAAATAATAATATTAAGGTGTTGAGAACCGACAATAGTAGTGAATTATGTGGAATATAATTTGATTAGTTCTATAAAAAGTGTGGCATGACACGCCAAAATACCACACCATATACCCCACAACAAAATGGAGTTATCGAGATAATGAATAGAACATTAATGGACAGGGCAAGGAGCATGCTCAGTGGTGCTAGGCTTGCACAAGAATTCTAGGTGGAGGCAGTAGAAATGAATCAACATGAGGTATGGTCTGGTAAGAATCCTTCGGTTTCACATCTCAAAGTATTTGGTTGTAATGAATTTGTGCATGTTCCCAAGGAAATGAGATGCAAGCTGGACAAGAAGGAAATCAAGTGTATTTTAATTGGATACAAAGAAGGAATGAAATGATATAAGCTCTGGGATCCTGCATCAGGGAAAAAAGTGTATTGTCAAGAACTATTCTTCAGAGAAGTTGGAAGAAAATCCGAGTCTGGAGAATTTGTTCAGACCGAGAATAATCCAAAGAAGGTGTGGTTTGAACTAAGGAATGAAGAAGATGATTCAAATGAGTTGACTAAATTTGAAGAATAGGTGGAACAACCAACCCCGGTTGTAAAGAGGTCAAAACAAATAAGAAAACCAGACAAAAGGTATAGTCTTTCTGAGTTCCATTCTGCATTTGTGTTAACTGCCACCAGCGATGAGCCCAAGATGGTCAAGGAGGCAGTCTACTCAGCATAGGGAAAACTCTAGAATGATTCCATGGTCGAAGAGATGGAATCCTTTCCCATTATAGTACTAATGTCTTTGGTTGCATCATTTTATCTAGAAATAGAACATATGGATGTGAATACATCATTCCTAAATGGGGACCCATAAGAGGAAATCTACATGATACAACTTGAAGGATTTGTAGCAAAGGGAAAGAAATATTTGATGTGCAAACTAAAAAGATCCCTTTATGGTCTAAAGCAATCACCAAGGATGTGGTACCAAAAGTTTGACACATACATCCTTAGTTTGGGGTTTGTAAGAAGAAAATTCAATCATTGCATATACTCCAAAGAAGAAGGTGGGTGTTTCATATATGTAGCATTGTATGTCAACGAAATGTTGTTGATTCGAAACAGCATGAATGCAAGAAAGGAGGTGAAGAAGAAATTATCCTCCAAGTTCGACATGAAGGATCTGGATGCAACTAAATTCATTTTGGGAATGAGATTAATAGAGATCAAGAATCTATAAAGCTCTGGTTGAACCAAAAAAAGTATATGGAAACAATCTTGAAATGTTTCAACATGTAGGATTGAAAACCTGTGAAGGTGCCAATTCCTGTGGGAGCAAGGCTAACTATTGAACAATGTCCAAGGACACAGGAGGAAATAGAGGATATGGAAAGTGTTCCATATGAAAATGTTATTGGTACTCTTATGTATGTGATGGTATACGCTCGACGAGACATTTCCCATGCAGTGGGAGAATTGAGTAGATACATGTTGACACCTAGGAAGGAGCACTGGACAGTTGTCAAGAGAGTATTCAAGTATTTGTGTGGCATAAAAGATTATGCTATTTTCCACCACGAAAATCCTGTAGGTGACGGTGAATTAAATGTACATGGATTTTTTAATGCCAACTGGGCTGGAGATATGGATTTTTCAATGCCATCATGATGTCATAAGACACCAAAGACATAATCATCATCATTATATTTGAAGTTTCTTGTTATTGTAGATTAAGAGTAATTGTTGGTTAATCTTTGAATTTCGTTATGATTTTTTTAATTCAATAGGTTAAGATTTATTTTTGTAGATTAGAATTAATTATGAAGTTTATCTTAAGAATAGAGTTCACTTGCTTAATAGTCTGATTAGTTATGTTTTGAGTAGTTTTGATTAGTGTACTTGTTGCATAAGTTTTAATAGGGTAGTTGCCTGCTTGTTTACTTGTTTACTTGTTGTTTCTCATTAATTTGAAATAGATTGATTAGACTAGTTTAGTGTTGCTATTGTTCTTTAAGTTGAATAGATTAAATAGATGGCTTGCTTTTTCTCATTAGATTGATTAAGTTAACTTGTTCATTTTAGGGTTTTAATTTGCTTCTTTAGGACAATCCATCGATTCATTGTTCAAAAGTTACTTAGGGTAAATAGTTTAAGTTCCTTGATAGTGTTTTCTCATTGAGAGTCTTTGCTTAAGTATATTAGCCCTCAGATCGACCATTTCTTAGTTAGACTATACTACCTATAGCTTTTATGTCTTGGCACATATAGTGCTACAACTCTAAGTTTACTTACCCCGAGTTGACAATTTAATTAAGGGTTTTTAGTGCATATAGAACACCCATCATGACTATATTTTGGTATTATAAAAAACAAAAAGTAATTTCCCTATTGACCATCAGAGTTGAATATAGAGATGTAGTTAATGATGGAATAAAGGTAGTCTGGATTCAAAATTTAATGGATGAACTTGAATTCCATTTTAAGGAATTGGTTGTAGTATATTAGGACAATCAAAGAACAATAAAAGTAGATAAAAACCTTATTTCTCATAGTAAGATCAAGCATGTGAAGCTTCATGCACATTGTTTGAGATGGTTGGTACAGGAGAAATATGTGCCTCTTGCTTATTCCATGGCAAGTGTTGGATTTACCTTAACTATGCTCCTAGAACTCAATCCCCTACCTCTTAATCACCCCTAGGAACAATATGATCATATTATTGATATATTAACAAAGCCATTGGAAACATATAAGTATGTGAAACTTTAAGATATTCTTGGGCATCAATAAGTTGTCCTTACAAAGGGTATATAGATATCATTTCACCTCTAAATGTCTAAATAGTTTCACTAATAGGGGGTGTTGGAAAAATAGGTTCATCACATATTTGGATCTTTTGAAGATAACTAGTCAACAATAAAAAGTTGACTAGTGATTCAACTGAGATGTTGATTCAATAGTTGACTAGTCAGTTCGATTGACTAAAGGTGGTAAAGGTGGTTCTGACTTAGTCAATTGATGCACAAGTCCAAGAAGAAAATATGGATATCTAGGAACTCTTTGTTCAGTTGTTATATTCTTTGCAGTGAATTCTAGTCGTGGTGGATCAACTGACAGTCGAAGTCGAAGGTAATCAACAACAAGTCGAAGGTCGAGGTGGTTTGATCGGGTAAAGACAAAGTCAAAGAAATAAACAACAAGAATAATGTCGAGGTGGCTCGACTGCGTAAATTTGAAGATGTCAACCAACAAGAGGTCAAAAGGTGTGCGTGTGGGAACTAACTGAAGACCGAATGAATGTTGACTGGTATTCGAATAGTAATCCGACTTAGTAGTCTTTTGTAACAGAATCCTAAGATTTGTGGGATTTGTAGCCAATGATCTACACGGATCTGTAGCCATTTTTGGAAAATTTTTATTTATGGTTTTTCTTACTGTATTTATCCTATAAATAAGGCGTGTTGTAATGTTGTAAAATAAAATGAGTAAATCAATCATCGTACAGTTTGTTGGTCATGTAGATGCAAGCCAAATTAGCTATAGGGTTGTTCTTGTGTAGAGAAAGAGGGTATTATGTTGATTGTTTCTTCGGTGTGGACCAAGGTTAGACATGTAGCATTTTATTCTGAATGAATAAGACAATAAGATACCAGAACACTCGAGGAATGATGGTTTTCCTTGTTTGGGTTTCCAGGGTAAAAAAAGTTGTGTATTGTGTGTTTGTTGTGTCATTTACTTTCTTAATTAAATATTTCTTCCTCTCTTATGCTAGGTTTAGTGTCGAAGTGTTCCTCATTTCCTAACATTTGGTATCATAACTTGGTTTAACAACCTTGGATATGAGTTAAACCCTAGGTTTACTAAGAGTCGTAAGTTAGAAATCTTTAAAGATTGTGTTAAAGAATGGAAAGCAACTCGAGAATAGAGATCGAAAAATTCAATGGCCTGAATTTTGAGCTTTGGAAGATTAAAATTGAAGATCTCCTCGTAGATCGAGAAAAATGGACAACAATTTGTCTAGCTACCATGCCAATAGGTATGTCGACAGAAGAATGGGAGAAACTCGAGAGAATGGCAAGGGTTACGATTCAAATTTGTCTTGAAGAATCGATATTTTTGAATGTCTTAGCTACATATTCGGCCAAGAAACTGTGAGACAATTTGGGGAGCTTGTACCAGTTGAAATCCCTAGTAAATAACTTTTTTCTCAGATAGAAACTGTATCTTCTGAGGATGAGTGAGGGAAGTTCGGTGAATGAGAATTTAAATGCATTTAATACCATTATAAACTAGTTATATTTTTTGGATATTAAAATCACTGAGAAGGAGAAATGTATTAGCCTATTCTTTTCTTTGACAGACTCCTGGGATAGCTCAGTCATGGCTATATAGAATAACACAACCACATTAGCACTAGAAGACGTGACTACATCTCTACTGTCAGAAGAAATGAGAAGGAAGAACATGGAAGGATCGACCAAAGATGTTGTAGCTGTTAGAGGTCAATCAATTGACATAGATAAAGGAAAATTTTCCGGTAGAAAGTCTAAGTTGAAGGATAGATCAAAATCCCATGTTCAGTCAACTAGAATATGTTGGAAATGCAGTAAATCTAGGAATTACAAAAGGGACTGCAAGTCTAAGATAATGGAAGTTAGTACAAGATTTGACAAGAGGCAATCGAATGAGAGAAAGATGATGCCATATAAGGGAGGCGATGTGTATTTGGAATCAACCAATACACAATCAGATCGAGATGTTTGGTTGATCGAATTAAGAGAATCTTATCATACAACTCCACATAGAGAATGGTTCTACAAATATGAACAATATGAAAGAGGAGACATGTTCTTGGGGAATGACTTGACAACCAAAATTTTTGGATGAGGAAGAGTTTGACTGATACTGCAGGATGGGAAGAATAGAACCCTTCCAGGTGTGCTACACATTTCAGGTTTGGAAAGAAACCTAATATCTATCAAGAAGATGAGTGATGCAGGGTTACAAACTCTATTTCAAAAGGATTCGTGCTATATGGTCAAAGGTGTCATGGTCTTAATGAAAGGATTTCGGATTGGAACCCTATACAAATCACTATGGAGTTTTGACTCGACTAGATGCAAAAACATTGGAGTTCCTGAAGGTGACTCGACTCAGGTTGATTCGATTCAAACCGACTAGACAAGTCATCATAAATTCGACCTGACCATGATATGACACGAGCGGATGGAACATATTGGAGAAAAAGGACTTCGATCTATGCATAACAAAGGTATGGTCAAAGATTTTCCTTAATGTAATTTATAAGAGGACTTTTGTGAACATTGTATGTATGGAAAAAAAAGTCGAGTGAGGTTCACATATGGAGTGACAATGGAAAATGGGATTATATAGTTGGTCAATAGTGATGTGCTTAGCCCTGTTTTTGTGCCTTCACATTGTGGATCCATGTACTATGTCTCCTCTATAGATGATTTTTCTAGGAACACATGGATATATTTCCTAAAGAAGAAATCAGAGGTTTTAGAGAAATTCAAAGAGTTTAAATTTCTTGTAGAAAATGAGACAAATAATAAGATTAAGGTGTTGAGAATCGACAACAGTAGTGAACTATGTGGAATATAATTTGATCATTTCTATAAAAAGTGTGGCATAACACACCAAAATACCACACCATATACCCCACAAAAAAATGGAGTTATCGAGAGAATGAATAGAACATTAATGGACAAGGCAAGGAGCATGCTCAGTGGTGCTGGGCTTGCACAAGAATTTTGGGTAGAGGCAGTAGAAATGAATCCACATGAGGTATGGTTTGGTAAGAACCCTTCGGTTTCACATCTCAAAGTATTTGGTTGTGATGAATTTTTGCATGTTCCCAAGGAAACGAGATGCAAGATGGATAAGAAGAAAATCAAGTGTCTTTTAATTAGATACAAAGAAGGAATGAAAGGATATAAGCTCTGGGATCCTGCATCAGGGAAAAAAGTGTATTGTCAAGATGTGTTCTTCAGAGAAGTTGGAAGTAAATCTGAGTCTGGAGAATTTGTTCAGACCGAGAATAATCCAAAGAAGGTGTGGTTTGAACTAAGGAATGAAGAAGATGATTCGAATGAGTCGACTGAATTAGAAGACTAGGTGGAACAACAAACCCCAGTTGTAAAAAGGTCAGAACAAATAAGAAAACCAGTCGAAAGGTATAGTCTTCCTGAGTTCCATTATGCATTTTTGTTAACTGCCATCAACGATGAGCCCAATATGGTCGAGGAGGCAGTCGACTCAGCATAGGGAAAACTCTAGAATGATTCCATGGTCGAAGAGATGGAATCCTTTCCCATTATAGTACTAATGTCTTTGGTTGCATCATTTTATCTAGAAATAGAACATATGGATGTGAATACATCATTCCTAAACAGGGACCTATAAGATGAAATCTACATGATACAACTTGAAGGATTTGTAGCAAAGGGAAAGAAAGATTTGGTGTGCAAACTAAAAATATCCCTTTATGGTCTAAAGTAATCACCAAGGATGTGGTACCAAAAGTTCAAAACATACATCCTTAGTTTGGGGTTTGTAACAAGAAAATTTAATCATTGCATATACTCCAAAGAAGAAGGTGGGAGTTTCATATATGTAGCATTGTATGTTGATGAAATGTTGTTGATTGGAAACAACATGAATGCAAGAAAGGAGGTGAAGAAGAAGTTATCCTCCAAGTTCGACATGAAGGAACTAGATGCAACTAAATTAATTTTGGGAACGAAGATTAACAGACATCAAGCATCTATAAATATCTGGTTGAACGAAAAAAAGTATATTGAAACAATATTGAAACGTTTCAACATGTAGGATTGAAAACCTGTGAAGGTGCCAATTCCTGTGGGAGCAAGGCTAACTATTGAACAATGTCCAAGGACACAGGAGGAAATAGAGGATATGGAAAGTGTTTCATATGAAAATGTTGTTGGTAGTCTTATGTATGTGATGGTATACCCTCGACAAGACATTTCCCATGCAGTGGGAGCATTGAATAGATACATGTTGACACCTGGGATGGAGCACTGGACAGTTGTCAAGAGAGTATTCAAGTATTTGTGTGGCATAAACGATTATGATATTTTCCATCACGGAAATCCTGTAGGTGATAGTGAATTGAATGTACATGGATTTTTCAATGCCGACTGGGCTGGAGATATGGATCGACGAAGGTTGACCAATGGATATGTGTTCAAAACGTTTGATGGAGCAATCGGTTGGATGTGTAAGTGAAAGAAATTTGTAGCCATGTCAACAACATAAGTTGAATACATGGCATCCACTCATCAAAGCAAAGAAGCAGTATGGTTGCAAAGGTTATGTTTAGGAATCAAGTTTGAGTAGAGAGTTATGAAGATAAGTTATGACATTCAAAGCACATTGTTTTTGGAAAAGAACCCAACTTATCATTCTAGGACTAAGCACATTTATGTAAAATAAAATTTCGTGAGAAACATGGTGGAAATGAACAAGATGTTGCTAGAGAAAGTAGACACGTTGGAAAACATAGAAAACTCTTTGACCAAGCTTGTGAGTGTTTTGAAGTTCTCTTGGTGCAGAGAGGCAATGGGCATTGTTGCCCTGGGTCTGTGAACAAGAGTTCAGAAGTATCCTAGTTTCAGCAAAGAAAACAACAAGTGGGAGAATGTCGGGTTGTTATATTCTTTGCAATGAAATTCTAGTCGAGGTGGATCGACTAACAGTCGAAGATGAAGGTAATCAACAACAAGTTGAAAGTCGAGGTGGTTTGACTGGTAAAGATGAAGTCAAATAAATCAACCACAATTCTAAGGTCGAGGTGGATTGACCAAGTAAAGTTGAAGAGGTCAACCGACAAGAGGTCGACAGGCTGGTGTGTGGTAACTGACTAAATACCAAATGAAGGTCAACTAGTAATCTGAATTGGTAGTCGACTGTAACAGAATCCCGAGATTCGCAGGATTTGTATCCATTGATATGCATCGATCTATAATCATTTTTGGGCGCCTTTTATTTATTGTTTTTTCTATTGCAAATATTATAAAAGAGTCATGTTGTAATGATGCAAAATAAGATGAGTAAATCAATAATCATAGAGGTTGTCGGTCATGTAGATGTAAGCCAAATTGGCTATAGGGTTGTTCTTATGTAAACAAAGAGGGTATGAAGTTGATTGTGCCTGTTAGAAAAACAGGACCGCGAAGCAATAAAATAAAACAAATGCAAAAACAAAACACAGAAGACACACAATACAAGAGAGACACAGATTTACGTGGTTTCCCAGTGTGGGCTACGTCCACCAAAGAAATTGCCAAGTCCTTCGTTTATTGTTATCCAGCAAATGAAGGGATACAACCTACAGCAAAACCCGTTGTAACTTCCTCTTCTTTCTCTCACAGTATCCTCTCTCAGAATACAATATTCACCACCATCCATAGTTGCGATACATTTCCCTCATAAAAGAGGGTTGCC
>JASDQU010714809.1:9798-22511 GCA_032191745.1 Picea mariana
GATATTTCCTCCCCAAAATCCTTAAGAGATATTTTCTCCCTAAATACCTTAGAGATCCCTTTCTTAGTGGATCTGATGAGAGATTCTCTCCATGGTGGTTAAGTCTCCAAATCTTATATAATGAGGGATTTCCATGGAGGAGGGGGGATGGAGATTGAGAATTATACCAAACTTATGATCTCATGAGTGGTATTGGAACATCAACATTCTGCATGTGGACTGTTAAGCAAGGGTTTGGACAAGGGGAACTTGATGAAGCTGCTGCACTCACATCTATGGTTGTAAGTTTTCTTCATTGTTGTTCTCATTAATATAGTATGCTTGGCCTATTTCTTTCAAGTCTGTGTTTGATCTCACATGAATTTGTCTCTAATAGATAGATCTATTTTGAGCTAATCTCAGTAGAGTAGGAAGTTGGTTGTATCTTTGTTTGTCTATAGGGCTTATCGAGGAGTTTAAGATTGGAGCTCAACTCAGACTGTATAGGGACAAACACCGGTAAAAAGGTACTTCTTTTCTCATTCCTCCTCAGGCATTAGTTTATCTAGATCTAAAAGGAAGTCAGTGTCCATGTTAAGCACCTTCTGTCTTAAGAGTTAAGAGTCTAGCTCTCAAGAGGAGATCTACCTGTCCACAGGGAGATTTTCCTACAACAAGAAGGTTTCCATTTTCCCAAGATACGGCCATTATAGTCAGATCCGTAGGTATAAATCTTGAATATGCATTGTTTTTATTTTTGCAGAGTAGTATTTTGGTTTTATTTCAATTTTGTATTATTTATTTCCAGGTTTCTACTCTTTTAGATATGTGTATGCTCTTTTCCCCACGCCCTATGTGATCTCGGAAAATAAAAAATAGATAGGAAAAGGTGCATCTTCTGGGTAAGCTAATAGAGATCTAACCCTTGTTGTCATCGAGAAGCGGAATTTTTTTCTTGTGTGAAAAGCATTTTTTTTAGCACGCTCTCCAAGGCTGCCTTCAACAACAACAAAAACAAAAACAATCTTCCTTCTGAACATTACAATATGTTTTGTTGGACCATTTGGTTAAAATTTGTCTTATTAAGTAAGAGGTCTTGAGTTAAAGTCTCTCTTTTGTTACTTTTTTTGAAAAAGTTCATGGTAAAATTGTAAAGTGTATTTCACTTCAAGTATAAAAGTGAATCACTATAAGTAGCATTAATAATTTATTTTAGAGTTATTTATTTTGTATGAAGTAACTTCATTGTAAAAGTGATCCCCACTTCTCTTTATAAAAGTGGGTCACTTCATAAAGCAACATACACCACCACGTGGTCCTTTGGTTACTGTTTATGTCTTTTTTTTAAAAGGCATAACTCTCACATCTGAAGTCTGTTTTAAGTGTCGTTTTTTTTAAAACCGCGTAACTTTTTGAGATTTTTCCTTTTAGATCATTAGTTTCAGTTTTTAATTCCATATTATCTGCATATTTAATATGGATTCTACAAGTAATCTCTTACTTACTAGCACCAACTACTTCCAATGGAAATCCCATATGGAGGATTTATTAAGAAGTAAAGGCTTTTACCGGATTACCTTGGGAAAGGAAACAACACCCATTGATGGTGATAAGAAATTCAAATGGGATAGTAGGAATGACGAAGCATGTGGATTAATCAGAATGTTCATATCTCATGATTTAAGATTCCACCTTCAATAAATTGATAAACCCAAAGAATCTTGGGAAAAGATTGAATCTATGTTTGGTAAACACAATATTATTCGAGCACAACAGTTAGAAAATAAAGTATTAACTTTAAGTCCAAGTGATTTTTCTTGCATTGAAGACTATCTATCTAAGTTTAAAACACTCAAAAATTTATGTGAAGAATGTAAGATAAATAGAGACGAATATCTTTGCTTCTATCTTATTCTTTCTAATCTAGGTAGTGCATATTTTGTGGTTGTATCTACCTTTTATGCCATGCAAGAGGCTCTAGGGGAATCTTATCAGATGGATGTTAAATCCACCTTCTTGCACATAGATTTGCAAGAATAAATCTACATGGAACAACCTCCTGACTATGTCCAGAATGACTCTAGCCTTGTTTGTTGCCTTAATAAATCTCTTTATGGTATCAAGCAAGCTCCCCAAGCTTGGTATGCCAAAATGGACAACTTTCTTATTGCCAGTGTATTCTCTAGATGCCATTCTAATCCTAATGTCTATACCAAGAAAGTAGAAATCCATATCATAATCCTTGTCCTTTATGTTGATGACCTTATCCTTACTGGTAGTGACTCAAAAATTTTAAACCATGTGAAAGCTAGCCTTAAGAAGAAATTTGAAATGAAAGACTTAGGATTTTTTCACTATTTCCTTGGCCTCCAAGTTTTGCAAACCAATGCAGGAATTTTTCTTTGCCAGTCTAAGTATGCTTGTGACCTTCTTTGTCACTTTCACATGGATGATTGTAAACCAACCCCTTCTCCCTTCCATTTTGGAGTCAAGATTACTACCACCTGTACTTCTCCCGAAGTTGATTCCACCTTGTACCGTCAGTTAGTTTGTAGCCTCTTATACTTGACTCATACCCGTCCTAATCTTTCCTTTGTTGTTTTTCTTGTTGTTTGGTATATGAAAACGCCCCATGAAAGCCATTGGAAAGCAACTAAAATGATACTTCACTATGTTCATGGTATAGATTAGTTCGGGATACATTACAGTTCAGGGGGGACTCCTTTATTGGTTGGTTTCACTGATTCAGATTTGGTCGGTGACCCTGATGATCAGAAATCTACTGCAGGTTATGTTTTCAGCCTTGGTTCAGGACCTGTCACTTGGGCCTGTAAGAAACAATAGGCTATTGCACTTTCTTCAATAGAATAAGAGTACTAAGTAGCGGTAAATGCAATGCAGCAAGCCGTGTGGCTTCGACAGATCCTTTCAGAGTTTGATTTACAACAGCAGCATCCGACCAGCCTTTGGTGCGACAATCAAAGTGCCATCAAGCTCGCCAAAGACCCAGTTCAACATCAACGTAGAAAACACATTGAGCTACACATGCACTTCATAAGAAAGCTCATTCATGATAAAGTTATTGAAGTTCTCTTTTTCCCTACAGAAGATCAAGTTGCAGACATTTTCACAAAGTCTCTTACAGAAGAGAATTTTTCCAAACTTCGATCTATGTTAGGAATTTAGGAAGTTGTCATTAAGGGGGATAGGCTCTAATGCCTCCTTCCTTCTCCTATTGTGTCCCCATTGTAAATCCTTCAATCCTATCCCAAGTTGTTCTTAAGGGGGGATGTTATGATATTTAGACACTTAGGAGTTAGTTAAGATCTACTTGGTCTAATGTGTCATTAGGTAAAAGTGTGTTTCTTTAGTATACATTAGTATGCATTTGTAGTTAGGAAATCTAACGGTCACGATATGTTCCCAACATAGAGTGATCTGAAAGTTCATACTCTCCTCGATCTTAATGGCAATTTATCCATGGCTTAGCACCCGATTGGTCCATGATCTCTATTTAAAGAGCATGGAGGGTCATTTTTTCGATGATCGATTGTGAGAAACTCTCTTGTAAAATCTCTCTGTAATATTTTTCTTTGCATTAATAAACTGCTCCAAGTGGCCGCGTTGGTTGGGGCCATGGATGTTTCCCTGTAGGGGTTTTACCACGTGAAAACATCGATTTGTTGATCTTTGATATGGTTATGTGAGTGGTTACTAAAGGTGTTCGTCCTCTATTGGAATACCTGTGTTGTCGAACATTTTCAAATTAGATCTTATAAAAATATTTTTGGCAAGGGTGGATTTGAATTATTTACAATGTGAACCCCAATGCCCCCTCACTATTCCCCAGTCATGGTATCATGGTTTCTATAGGTTCTCATGCCATCAATTAGTTTCTTTCCATTTTTCATTCATTAAAATAAGATAGATATACAATGTTTTTTATTTGTCCAGTTCAACTTGGCACAATAATGAAATATTCTTGCCATCATAAATTATGCTAAACATCATTAATTAAAATTTAAACAGTGGGTCAAAATGGGGATGTTACATTCCTATCCACCTTAAAGGAACATTTTCCTTCTTGTTCTCCTATCTACAATATTATCTTTAAGTTGAGAAAAAAAAATGGATATGTCGCTCTCATGGCATCCTCCAATTCCCATGTAGCTTCATGTGTCCCAAAGTGATTCCATTTCACCTTTACCTACATGATGTATTGGTTCTAGAGCAACATTTCCTTCCTATCTAGAATTCATAGAGGTTTTGGTTGAAACTCTCCCTCTGGTTCCACCTATATCACAATCCAATCAATAACATCATTAGAATAATGTATGTACTTTTTAAATAAAGAGATATAGAAAACATTATGTACTTTAAAATTAGGAGGTATTGAAAACATGCATGCTATTGGTCCCACTCTTTCCAAAATCTCAAAAGTTCCACAATATCGGGGTGCCATTTTAACACAAGTACCCATTCTCAGAGAACTATTTTTGGGTTTAACATTGAGATATACATGATCTTCCACTTTGAACTCTCTATGTGTTTTATTCTTATCCACATAGATTTTTTGTCGGCCTTGAGTTTCCTCCATCCTTTGTCTAGCCATTACCTTGCCTAGGGCACTACCCTTCCCTTCCTTCCTAAGGAAGGGATTTTTTTACTAAATCAAACCTCGTTTATCTGGGATCCAATTAGGAACCTTCCACTGGGATTGAAAACTCACCTTTTTCAGTAGGGAAATCGATTCATTATAGGATTTAAGGATACATGGGCATGGGACCCTATTCTCTTATTCTAAGCATGGTGTCTTATTCAAATGGTTTCTTCTATGTTGATAGAAGCACGAAAATCCAACCAATATAAATGAAATCCTTAGGTCTACTCAGCATATCGTTCCATCTACCAAAATAATTGGAAAAGGAATAGTCAGTCTTGGAAGTAAGAAAGCCAAAGTAGAAGATCTATTGTTGATTGAAGATATGAAAAACAATCTTCTTAGTGTTAGTAAAATATGTTATCAAGGACACACTCTAGTTTTTTACTCTCAAAACTGTGAAATAAGAAGTGAAAAATATGGTAGAACAATTTCCACAACTCTTAGGACTCCTAATAACATATACATTTTAGATGAAGTAAAAGGAGAAAAGTGTTGCATGGGACAAATAGATCAAAGTTGGATTTAGCATAGGAGAATGGGACATATAAATTTTGACAATTTGGTAAAATCATCAAGAAGAAAGTTGTAAAGGATCTGCCTCTAATTGCAAAACCTTCAGATCCCATTTGAAAACATTTCCAACATGGAAAACAAACCATAGCCACCTTCAAAACAAAGGAGCATTCAAATTCAAATCATTTGCATCTTGTTCATATTGATCTCTGTGGACCAACCAGAACCAAAAGCTTACAAGGTGAGCACTACTTTATGTTGCTTGTAGATGAATACACTAGAATTCCATGTGTTGTATCTATCTATAGAATGAATCAAAAGCAACTGAAAATTTTAAGGTGTTTAAAGAACTAGTAGAAAATGAAAGTGATCTTACAATAAGATAATGGAGGTGAGTTTACCTCAAATGAATTTGAAAAATTCTGTGAGATGCATAGAATCAAAAAAAATTCTCAGTATCCAGGACACCACAACAGAATGGTGTGGCATAAAGAAAAAACATGATCGTGCAAGAAATGGAAAGAACTATGTTAAATGACTCCAAACTATCAAATATGTTTTGGAGAGAAGTAGTACATATTGTTTTCCATATTCTGAATAGATTTTTTCTTAGAACAACCCATGATAAAACACCATATGAACTTTGTAAAGGAATACCTACAATATTTAACTATCTCAAAGTATTTGGGAGTAAATGTTACATAAAGAGAAGTGACGAGAATTTGGGTAAATTTGATTCCAAAACAGATGAAGGAATCTTTATAGGTTACTCATCTAACAGTAAATCCTATAGATTCTAAAATCTTAGGTTGAACAAGATAATAATGAGTACAAATTATGTGAAAGTAGATGATGAAAAGTCACATTTTATGAACCAGTTTTCAAAGGAAACAAATCACAGAAAAGAAGATGAATTCTTGTAAGAAGGACATCATGAAGAGGAACAAGAAGAATAAGAAGAATCATAGGAAGAACAACAAGATGAAGAACAAAAATAAAATAAGGATTAGAAAATAGAAGAGGAATATGAAACAAAAAGATAGGACACAAAAACTCCTTCAAGGTATGTACAAAAGAATCATCGGGAAAGCCAAATTCTTGGAAATAGGAGTGCAGGACCTAAAACAAGGAGAAGAATAAATAATGAAGTTTTCTTTACTATATAGAATAGAGCCTCATAAATTTGAAGAATGATATGAACATTATATCAATGCCATGAATGATGACTTAGACCAAATTGAAGAGAACCAAACCTGGGATCTTGTTCCTAGACCCAAGGATAAAAATGTAATAGGCACTAAATGGGTTTTCATGAATAAAAAAAATTAAAATGGACAAGTGGTGAGAAACAAAGAAATATTGGTATGCAAGGGATATGCTCAAACTTAAGGAGTTTATTTTGAAGAAAATTTTTCCCCTATAGCAATATTGGAAGAAATTAGGATGTTTTTTGCATTTTCCTGCTACAAGAACTTTAAAATTTATCAAATGGATATTAAATTAGCATTCCTAAATGGGAATTTAGAACAAAAAGTATACATTGAACAACATGAAGTATTTTAGTTATCATAAGATGGAGATTATGTTTGCAAACTCAAGAAATCCTTCTATGGCCTAAAGCAAGCCCCTAGAATTTGGTACTCTAGACTGGAAAATCATTTACAACAACAAAGATTTAAAAGAAGAGTTGCAGAAAACAACATCTAAATCAAAAAGGAGGACAGAGACATGATAATAATTGTTGTCTATGTGGATGATATAATATTTGTAAGTAATGTATACAAGCTAAGAAAAATATTTCTCAAAGAGATGCAAAGTGAATTTGAGATGTCAATGCTAGGAGAACTATCATTCTTCTTAGGACTGCAGGTCTCTCAATAAAAAAAAAGGTATCTTCATATCTCAAATGAATCACATTAAAGAGATGCTCAAGAAGTTCAAAATGGAGGATTGTAAACCAGTTAGCACCCCTATGACCACAGGATACAAGCTCACAAAAGATGATGAATCCGTGGAAGCATATAAAAATTTATGTAGGTCTATTATTGGTAGCTTGTTCTTTGTAATAGCTTGAAGTCCAGATGTGATGCAGACAGTTGAAATCATTGGAAGTTTTCAATATACACCAAAATAATCTCATGTATAGGCATTCGTCAAGAGAATATTCAGATATCAAAAGGGTACTTTGGAATATGGATTGTGGTATCCAAAAGGTGAATATTTTACCTTGAAATCATACACATATTCTAATTGAGAAGGATGTGTTGATGACCGAAAAATCACAAGTGGAGATGCATTCTTTGTAGGAAATTTCCTAGTTTCCTAGTTGAGAAAAAAGTAGTCATCAATCCCCTGTCAACTGTAGAAGTTGAATACATTGCAACAACAACCTATTGCACTCAAATTATTTGGATAAAATAATTCTTACAAGACATTCATATTGATCACAAACAACTGATCTCTATACTATCTGATAACACAAATGCAATAAGCATTTTTAAGAACCATCTCATGCATTAAAAAAAAAACACATACCTATCAAGTATCATTTTGTAAGAGAAAAAGTCAAAAACCAAGTTGTAAAGATAGAATATGTGCCAACAAAGGAACAAATTACAAACATATTTATGTTCAACAACATAGGTATTCCAACAGAGGAAGAAGACCTTCAGTAACCACTCATACAATCAGATCAAAGATCAACACACCGATGTTTTGACATGGTAAAACCCCTATGGGGAAACATCCACGACCCCAACCAACGCGACCACTTGGAGCAGTTTATAAAGGAAAAAGAAAAAGATTACAAAGATATTTTACAAGAGAATTTCTCACAATTGATCATCGGCAAATGACCCTCCATTCTCTTTAAATAGAGATCATGGACCAATCGAGTGCTAAGCCACGGATCAATGGTCGTTAAGATCGAGGAGAATATGAATCGTCAGATCACTCTATTTTGGGAACATATCATGACCATAAGATTTCCTAAATACAAATGCATACTAATGCATTCTAAAGAAACACACTAAGAAACACACTTTTACATAATGACACATTAGACCAAGTAGATCTTAAGTAACTCCTAAGTGTCTAAATATCATAACATCCCCCCTTAAGAACAACTTGGGATAGGATTGAAGGATTTACAATAGTGACATAATAGGATAAGGAAGGAGGCATTAGAGCCTATCCCCCCTTAATGACAACTTCATGAAATCCTTACATAGATCAAAGTTTGGAAAACTTCGGTTCTGTAAGAGACTTTGTGAAAATGTCAGCAACTTGATCTTCTGTAGGGAAAAAGAGAACTTCAATAACTTGATCATGAATGAGATTTCTGATGAAGTGCATGTGTATTTCAATGTACTTGTTGCGCTTATGTTGAACTGGGTCTTTGGTGAGCTTGATGGCACTTTGATTAGCGCACCAAAGGATGGTCGGATGTTGTTGTTGAAATCCAAACTCTGAAAGGATCTGTCGAAGCCACAAGGCTTCCTGACTTTCATTTACCATTTCTTGTTACTCTGCTTTTGTTGAAGAAAGTGCAATAACATGTTGTTTATTAGAGGCCCAAGTGACAAGTCTTGAACCAAGGTTGAAAACATAAACTGCAATAGACTTCTAATCATCAGGGTCACCAACCCAATATGAATTAGTGAAACCACCCAATAAAGGAGTCCCCCATGAATTGTAAGGTATCCTGAACTGAACTATATCACGAACATAACGAAGTATCCTTTTATATTATTTCCAATGGATTTCATGGGGTGTTTTCATATTCTAGGAAACAAGACCAACAACAAAGGAAAGATCAGGACGGGTATGAGTCAAGTATAAGAGGCTACCAACTAACTGACAGTACAGGGTGGCATCAACTTCGGGAGAAGTATAGGTGGCAGTAAGCTTGACTCCAAACTGGAAGGGAGAAGGGGATGGTTTACAATCATCCATGTGAAATTGATGAAGAAGGTCACAAGCATACTTAGACTGGGAAAGAAAAATTCCTTCATTGGTTTTCAAAACTTGGAGGCCAAGGAAGTAGTGCAAAAAAACTAAGTTAGTCATTTCAAATTTCTTCTTAAGGTTGGTTTTCACATGGTTTAAAATTTTTGAGTCACTACTAGTAAGGATAAGGTCATCGACATAAAGGACAAGGATTATGAGATGGCTTCCTACTTTCTTGGTATAGACATTAGGATCAGACTGGCATCTAGAGAATCTGGTGTCAATAAGAAAGTTGTCCATTTTGGCATACCAAGTTTGGGGAGCTTGCTTAAGACCATAAAGAGATTTCTTAAGGTGACAAATAAGGATAGAGTCATTCTGGACATAGCCAGGAGGTTGTTACATGTAGATTTCTTCTTTCAAATATTCATTCAAGAAGGGGGATTTAACATCCATCTGATGGACCTCCCATTTATGTGAGGTAGCAAGGGAAAGAACAAGGCAGATGGAATTGATTTTGGCTACAGGGGAAAAGGTTTCATTATAGTCAATTCCTTCAACTTGGGGAAATCCTTTGGAAACTAACTGAGCTTTGTTTCTTTCAACACTTCCATCTCATGCATACTTAGTTCTGTAGACCCATTTACATCTGACAAGTTTTCTTTTCTTTGGAAGAGGTAGAAGATCCCAAGTATCATTGGACATTAAAGAACGATACTCTTCATTCATTGTTGTATCCCAATATGGATGAATTGAATCTTCTACAAATGTCTCTAGATCATAAGTCTCTGGAACTTGAGCCAAAAGAGAAGAGGCTCACTAGAATTGTGAATGTGTCTAATGTTGATCTGAAGGATCACTGACAAGATCACCAACTTCTTCTCATGTTGAATGGACCCATCTAGGAAGTGGTGGAGCTGGTGTTGGTTCAGGTTCAAAGGACTCATCTGGAGGAAGGTGAGCAGACGGAGGTGGATTTCCATCCTCACTGTCATCATTTGAAGAAGAAACCAAAATAGGAACAGAAGAAGGCACAAACATCGAAGATGGCTTGCAGGCCGAAGAAGGCACTATCTTCGAATTAGGCTCGTAGGCCAAGAGATTTTCATCAAATTTAACATCTCTTCTAACAATAATTTCATTACAATGTGGTTGAAGAAGTGTATAACCTTTGACATATTCAGAATAACCAACAAATATACACTTCTCACTTGTAGGCTGCAATGCTTTCCTTTTCTCATCAGGAATGTGATCCCATGCTATACTGCCAATACACGAAAGTGACTTACATCTGGTTTAATTTTAGTCCAAGCTTATTCCGGTGTTATATTTTTAAGAGCCTTTGTGGGAGTGTGATTTACTATGTAATTTTCACAGTTGATTGCTTCCGCCCAATTTAGACTTAATCCCTTAGATTGGATCATACAATTAACCATTTCTTTTAATGTGTGGTTCTTTCTCTCAGCAACACCATTTTGTTGTGGTGTATATGGAACATTGTGTTGCATTTGAATTCCTTGTGTAGTGCAGTAACTTATAAAATTATTGTTCACATATTCACCTCCATTTGATGTTATTAACTTTTGAATTTCATCTCCAGATTGCTTTTCTACAAGGGCCTTGTAGGCCAAAAACTTGTCAAAAAATTTGCTCTTAAGTTTTAAGAAGTAAACCCAAGTACGTATGGAAAAGTCATCAATGAAAGTTAATAAATACTTTCACCTAGAAAAATAATGAGAAGAAAGTGGACCACACAAACCACTCTGAACAAGTTGCAAAGGGCCCGAGGCGTGCCAAGAGGCACATTTTTCAAAATTGTCCAATGATGTTTTCCAAGAACACAACTGGCACAAACACCATCTATGCATGAAACAAGAGGAACACTAGTCGCCATCTGTTGATTACATAGTTGTTGCAATGAGCAATAGTTTATATGACCAAACCACTCATGCCAAAGTTTGCTCAAGTCATCACTATGAGCAACAAAAACTAATGAAAAAGATGATGACCCAAAGTTTTCAAACTTGTACAACCTGGTAATATCATTAACAATTCCAGTTGCAATAACATGATTAGGATATTTTAGATCCTTGATTACAAGTTGGTGAGGTGAAAACTCTACGGTTTTACCTTAACCTAAATGAGTGATTTTATATACTAATAGAAGGTTAGAAGAAAGACTTGGAACACATAATACATCATTGAAATGACCGTTTTCTACTTGAATTGTTTCATATCCTTCAACAATAAGAGATATATCATCACCAACAAATATTTTCTTGGTGTTACATTCATTTAGAGTAGAAAATATGTCTCTATCCTTAGTCATATGATAAGATGATATAGAATAAATAAGTCACTCATCAGAACAAGAAGTAGAAGCCGTATTGAAGGAGAAACCAGAAGAAGAAAGTGCATGTCCATGATAAGAATAATAAGAAGTAGAATCAATACTGATATTGTGCTTCTTCATCACTACATCTAAATTTTCCATCTTCTTGAAACATTTGGACTCATCATGACCATGTTTATCACAAAATTTGCAATGTGTCTCAGTATTCTTACTTTTATATTTTGCTCCTTTTTCACCATTAGGAGCGGAAGCTATTCGAGTTGGTTTGGGACCCTTATATTTCTTGTTGTTGTGGATAGGATGTTGCTTCTTGGGATTCTTGGGTTTATATTTCTAATGGATGACTAAGGATTTGTTGGAGGTACTTGCAGTGTTGATCACTCCAAGTTATACAAGCTTATTTTGCTCTCTAATCAAAGCATCACAAAAGTTCTCAATACTAGGTTTATTATAAGTTGTCCCTAGAGCCTCTTGCGTGGCATAAAAGGTAGATACAAACACAGAATATGCACTACCTAGCTTAGAAATAATAAGATATATGCAATGATATTCTTCTATCTTTATCTTACATTCTTCATGTAAATTTATGAGTGTTTTAAGCTTAGATAGATAGTCTTCAATGCAAGAAAAATCATTTGGACTTAAATTAAGTTCTTGATTTTCTAACTGTTGTGCTCGAATAATATTGTGCTTACCAAACATAGATTCAATATTTTTCCAAGATTCTTTGGGTTTATTAATTGATTGAAGGTGGAACCTTCAATCAGGAGAGATGGACATTATGATTAATCCATGTGCTTCGTCATTCCTATTTTCCCATTTGAATTTCTTATCAGCATTAGTGGGTGTTGTTTCCTTTCCCAAGGTAATCCGGTACAAGCCTTTACTTCTTAATAAATCCTCCATATGGGATTTCCATTGGAAGTAGTTGGTGTTGGTAAGCAAGAGATTACTTGTAGAATCCATATTAAATATGCATATAATATGGATTTAAAAATTGAAACTGATGATTTGGATGGAAATACCTCGAAAACTTAGGTGGTTAAAAAAAAACGGAACTGAAAAAAAACTTCGGATGTGAGAGTTAATCCCTTTTTAAAAAAGGCATAAACGGTAACCAAAGGACCATGTGGTGGTGTAAGTTGTGTTATGAGGTGACCCAGTTTTATAAAGAGAAGTGGGGATCACTTTTACAATGAAGTTACTTTATAAAAGAAAAGTTGTATGCAAAATAAATAACTCTAAAATAAAATATTA
>JASDQU010714809.1:35371-46343 GCA_032191745.1 Picea mariana
TCCCTATCCTAGCTTGTGTTGGCCATGTTTTACAATCCTTTCTTTGGTTTCATTCAAAGTGTCAGGCAACCTATCATCAAAATTTTCGAGTATGTTATATACCACACTTTCATTTAGATCTAAATAAAATTAAAGGTATTGAAATCAAAATATTGTAATTTACCTTGGGGTACTAGTTATTTTTTCTCCTTATTTTTTCAATATCTTTTCTTTTGTATCATCAATGATTGCCTTCCACTCCCTCTCTGGAATCGAGGCAGGATGCTTATACTTAGGTCTTCCTGCCAAGATTTTTCTATAAACATCCCGTGTATATTTTAAATATTCACCCGCTGTAGAGGTGGCCTCTTTTTTATTGAACGTGTCTACTCCAAAGAGGCCTTTGAGATAATCCATAAGTTATTTTTTGAGGATGGAATTCTAAAAATTCTACCTCATGCATAAGGTTGGCCCAAAAATCAACAAGGTCTTGCTCTCTAGGTGCCTATAAAAATGGTAGTTTCCTACACAAAAAAATATATGATCATTAATTTAGAAATAATAATCTAGATGATTTGTGTATGAGATGGACAACATGAATCAGTTAAAATATGATAAAGTACCTAGGAGTCTTATTTTTTTTAATGGAATTTCATTATCGTTGACCAGAAGGGTCCTTGTGTTGGTCACATGTCTAGCTCAAAGAAATGCAACCATGTCAACCACATCATCAACCTCATTTCTTTCATTGCCTCTAGAGCCTGACCACTATGTGGATTCCTGATGGTGCGTGTCATGGATCCTATTTAAAATAGGTGTGGAAGATGGAGAAGTAAACAATACTCTAGC
The DNA here is from genome assembly GCA_032191745.1 of Picea mariana. Classification (NCBI taxonomy): domain Eukaryota; kingdom Viridiplantae; phylum Streptophyta; class Pinopsida; order Pinales; family Pinaceae; genus Picea; species Picea mariana. The sequence goes on from JASDQU010714809.1 coordinate 36,200, forward strand.
AGCTGTATGACAACTCATGTTAGGACTCTGTGGTGTCTTTGCAACACCACTACTACCAACACCGGGACGAATAGGCTCACAAAATCTATTTATAAAAAATAATTCTTTTATGAGATAATGTAAGAGTTAAAAAACAGACTTTCATAATTGAACATATGAGTACATTAAAAAAAACACTTTAAGTTATGGTTATCACCTTATATGTGTTAAACTGCGACATAAGGATATTGATCCTTTCTAGGACATTAGGAGTTTGATCTAGATGGTCTAACAAGCTATCGAGTTCCTTGTTCACTTTAATGTTCTTTTTTTTTATTATTACCATTGGATCAGGGGATGAATACAACCCCTCCTCATCGGAGGAATCATGATCAACATGGCCTGCCAACTACATATAGTTTCAAAAAAATCAATGTTATTTTGGTTATATAAACAAATGAAATAACTGATAGCCACAAAATTAAAAGTATATAAAAAAATAATAAAATTCACATAAAATGAAAGTCGAATTTGAAAATCATTTACATGTTCTGCGATTGACCCTTTTCCACGATCATCCTGCCACATTATAATATAGTTAGAACCCCCAAATATTTAAAAAATTGTTAACGATAACAAAAAAATTGATTGCCACCGAAATAAATCAACCTCAACAATCAACCTCCCACATTATTATAAAATTGGGATCGTGAAATATTTAAAACATTGTTAAAGATAAAAGAAAATATAATGCAATAAGTAGAGGCTACTTAAAGAGGTGTTGCATAAGTACCCACACATGATTATTCGATGTTTCTATTCGACTGAAATGGTAATCCACTAATAACTCTTCCCCAGGAGCTATCTTTTTTAGTGTGTATAGGACTACCCAATTATCTTCACATCCCTCATATACGAAATTCGGTTGCTTGATTGTTGTCCCAGGTCATGTGTTGTTTATAAACCCTGGGATATTATTAGAATCTTTATTCCTTCCATGAATATATATAGCCGCTCCCTTATTTTTATCATTGTTTATTAGTTGTATAGAATTTGCGGTGAGTGCATATCTCTACACACTTCGCATGTATCATACTAACTGCATCCAATCACTATAATTCTAACACGATCTGACATAGTCCATTAATTCAATTACTGTATTGTATTTTATAGTTATCCCATCCATGGAAAATAGACCGAGGCCATGCATGGATGATGGTGCAATGTGATATGTCCTATTGTTAACAATAAAGTCAATGTCTAATGGAGGGAGTTGCTTAGGTACCCATTTTTTCACCAAATGATTATACCTGAGTGGCACCTCTATGTCTGCTATACTCTCATCATCATAAGAGCATGATACTCCTTCGACAAGAAAACAATTCATGCATCTACGGAATTTTCTTCTGACTTTTTCACCTCTAGTCCTTGTTTGAGTATCATATCTACTAGATGCAGTCACATTACCCTTTATTTGACCTAAGCTTCCCTCACTCGAGGAAGAAATATCTGAAAGGTACCTGTTTTCTTGTACCTTCATTCGGATAGGCACGTGTTGTTAGTGAGTAGTCCATCCTCATCCTAGTTCCAATTTTTGAACTTTTTTTTCTATAATCAAAGTTCTAAGTAAATTTTTTATATATTTAGTTTTGGATGCACAATTAGAGGGTGCAATTACATAAATTAGTAGGGGAAATCATGCATGTGGATTCCCAACTTAGTGAAGGGTATAAATATCTAGGGGGTTCACCTTAATTTGACTCTCTTATCCATGCAAGCAATATGCACTATGGTTAGATTTTACACTGCTAGCAGGAAAATCCCCCCTTTAACTACACTAGGGTTTAAGATTTAGACAGTGAAAATGACCATCTAAAAGTCAGTCATTTTTCTAATCTACCCCAAACATACCAAAACAAATAAAAAGAAAGAAACAACATAAGAGATCAAGTAACTATACCTTTTATCCCACGTCTCATGATGATCTCCTCAAGCTTGGTAGTTCCAATGACTGCACGTCTCCTCCCAAAGATGACCTGCATCCAAAGATAGGGAAAAAGGGACTACAAACATGCTATTCTATTCATGAGTTAGGGTTAGATATCAAATTCTAAGTATAAATAAAATGAAAATACACAAGACATCATCATTTGGGATAGGAAAATGTGATTCTTTTATTCATCATACAAAGACTGAAACTTACAATCTGTGTCGGTCGTCATTCCACGAATCTGGTTTGAGAACCTTCTTACAATTCTCCAAGAACTCCTTCGATAGGCCTCTTCTCACAATATTCTTATTTGGTCAAGGAAGGGGAGAATGGAAGAAAAGGGGATGAATGAGGGAATGCTAAGGAAGTTACTCACAAAATCTCAAAAATGCTTGGGCAAGGAGGAGAGTGAAATTGGGTAGATTTTCACTGTTCTTATGCTTGGATGTGAGATGAGACCCCAACATCTCCTTTATATGAAAAAAGGATGGTTATTCGGTTGGGTGATGGGCCATAGCAGGTGAATTGGTTGGGAAACCTCCAATAGCCCATGAATTTCAACGAATTCCATGCAACTTTTTATTTTTTGCAACTATTACAAGCATACGCGGGATGTAATGGTGAAACAAGTGTATGTACGCTAGCTTTAATGGTGAAAAAAATGTATGTACAGGGGCTGTAATGGTGCAGGGCATGCACATCTTATAAAAAATGGTTTTTTAAGAATAGCTTCTCAACAGTGCTTTGGAAAAATATGCAAGTAAGAGGGCCAAGGCCATGTATGCAGGAGTAGGGAATTTTAGGGATATAACAGATCCCCCCTAATGTGTGAGGTTATAAGAGAAAATGATTGCCGAAATACATGACAACATCTTTAACAATGTTCAAAAACGAGTGAGCCCGGGACCAGAGTTCAGGAGGTGCCATATGAAAAACAACATTTGTCTCTCTGAGGCAGGCATACCCATGCTCGGGATGATGTAAATCATGGTTGCCAATCAAATACAGTACATATCCATGTCATATAGCTATACAAAGTGTAGCCTCTAGCAATACACATTGGATGTACATCTCAAAATCAATCGAAGATATACAAGGATAATATTCATCTTTGAGAAGCTAGTGACTCCTGTGGCTAGAGATGAGGCCTTCAGAGCTCGAGAAACATCTTCAAGATATTCAAAACTTAGGTAGGAGTACAATGGGAGTGTACAAATCACTACCCTGAGGTATTCAATGGCTTGTCGGGAAAAGACACAAAGATCTTGATGATCAAGAAGAGAACTTCATCGATTTTGAATCTGGACTTGTAATGTCCCTGACAATCAACCCCACTGTCGGGCAACACTACTACACAGAACATTCTCATACTTATATATATAACATGAATATTAAATCTAATTATTGCATTTAACATAGGGTTACTACCATCATACAGACTTAAATAGAATTAACAATAATTCCACTTGCAACGGAATACATGATAATATTACAAGGATAAAAAACATGGATTTTAATTGAAATTAAACACATAATGATACTTATCTTTGAAACTGTAGTAAATCCACCAACTATGTGGAGACCTTCCACAAACCTCCCAGCCTTAGACCACGCTGATCATCATGCTCAGCAGTGGGTCACCCTCGAGCTAGGACTAAGCTCCACCCAAGGCACGGGAATCTTAGACTAGGCTGAGGTTACATGAAAACTACACAATGCAATTGGAAGGATTCTCTCTAGGATCCTTCTTATGCCCACTACTCACAGAATGTCATTCCCCACATGCCTGTTCCACCCAGGAGTATACACCTTCACAAGCACAATCTATCGGTGCTTGACCTCCCTCTCTATGTCTCGACAATAGGCCATATCAGGAATTCTCAAAGCTCTGTAGCTGGTGCTGGACTCTCTCTGGGAGAAAAACACTTCCCAACAGACTCTCTCACCTAGAGAGAGATGCTCACATGCCTGACAACCTTCCTCTTATACCATGGGCCTAACAACCTTCTTCTTCAAAACACTCCTCGACTCAGCTCCATCCAGGTGAGCACAACAGCAACGGTTCAACACTCATTCACACAGGGATGTGAGTAGCAACAACAAATGGGCATGACACCGCAGGCAGAAACAACCCACGCTAAAACACGACACACCTAAGGCGATTACTCAGGTATCAGGTTCCTTAGAAGACACATAATGGTTCACGAATTTTTGGTTTTCAGGTGCCTGCATGAATATTGCAAAGGTCGACTACAGAGGCCACAAGATTCATGAAAATACATTGTTCGATTTCATGGTTCTCATTTTCAGGATGCGTGACAAGAAAATTAAGCAGAGGTCGATCATAGAGGTCTCACGGTTTCAGATGGAGGATTGAGAAAACTGGCAGAATGAACCCCTAACTCAGCTAACGCTTCAGCTTTTAACTGCATGTGCCCAGGTCAACACTTGTCTTCCTGGAGCTGCATGCATTTCCTTTTTGTACACATTGGAGCTTCATACGTTGCCTCTCCTAGGACTTAGGATAACAAAAACATGTCTTTTACACAACTTTTGAAGAATAATAAATTATTATTCTCAAGGACTTAATCCGCCAAGCTTATCCCCTTTTTCCAACCTTTCAGCCCCGTTTCCCTTACCCACCCTGTGGAAGATTAGTCCCCCATCACTCGTTCTTCGTGGTCGGTTTGCACACAATGATGTTTAATCTTTATTAATGTTCTGTATAAGTACATATACAAAATCAAGATCCCGGCCTTTAACACTTAGGCTCTCCAGCCTAATAAGCACATAATCCCACCAAATTATCAATACTCGGCTCACCAGCCTACAAAATGTGATTACAATTCATAAACATGACTACAATTCATAATATAACTGGGGCACGTCCTTGGGGTATTACAATCCCCTCCCCTTATTTTTTCACTATCTTTAGTGCAACGTTTACACAACATCAACAATATTTTCAAAATATTAAAAAATATGTGCGTATTCTTCCCACATAACATCCTCATGCTCCCATGTCGCATCCTCAAGACCATTCTAGGTCCACTGGACCTTTACAAGCCTTATGGCTCGATTCAAGAGATGTTTTATTTTCCGGTCCAATATGCGCACAAGATACACTTGAAAGACACCTTCTTGCTCCACTTGAATCACATTCCAATCGATAAAATGATTAGCATCAGGTATATATTTATTAAGAAATGAAACATGAAACACATTATGTATAGTCATGGATGTAGGTAACGCAAGCATAAATGCAACTGGCCCAATCCTTTCTTGGATTTCAAATGGCCCACAAAATCTGGCTGCCAACTTGGCGGAGTTTCCCAGCTTCAGGGAACTTCTACTGGTTTTCACTTTCAGGAAAAAATGATCGCCCACTTTAAACTCTCTATGGGTTTTGTTTTTATCAGCATAACTTTTCTATCTGTCTTGGGAAACTTTCAAATTCTACTTAATTTTTAGCATTTGTTCTTCCATTTCCTTGAGAATCTCTGGCACAACTACTTCCCTATTAGCTGGATTATCCCAACTTACTAGAGTATTGCACTTTCTGCCATAAATTGCCTCAAATGGGCTCATCTTCAACGATTCTTGATACCCATTATTGTAGGCGAATTTTACCAAGTGTAGGTAGTCTTCCCATTTAGATGGTTTGTCCATCACATACATCCTTAGTATGTCTTCTATTACTTGATTCACTTTCTTTGTCTACCCATATGACTTTGGATGATAGGCTATACTGAAGTTTAGATTCGTTCTGAACCCCTTGAATAACCCTTTCTAGAAATTTGAGGTAAATTTTGGGTCTCTGTTAGACATAATTGTCCTGGGAATTTCATGCAATCGTGCCACTTACTTCATAAATATGTCGGCAACATCCGCTACCTTGTGAGTAGTCTTTAATGGAATGAAATGGGAAACTTTTGTAAGCTTGTTCACTGCCACCATGATTGAGTCATGTTGCTTGCCTTTTCTGGGAAATCCTATGATGAAATCCATTGTCACTACCTCCCACTTCCACTTAAGAATGGGTAAAGGCTGCAACAATCTTGCTGGGTGCCTGTGTTCAACTTTAATATTATGGCACTCCATACATCTAGTGATGTATTTTGCAATCTCTTTATTCATACCTGGCCAAAAGTAATGGATTTTGACTGCTGCCACAATCTTCTAGTATCCAGGGTGCCCAACATAAGGTACGTTATGCATTTATTTCAAAATCGCAAGTTTCAAATCTTGGACATTGGGTACATAAATTCTGTTCTTGTACAAAAGTATACCATCAACTCCAATCTTATAATCTTCCACTCCTTGCAGTGTCTTACCTTGCTGTAGCTTCACTACCAATTTCCTGTACTGCAAGTCTGCGCTTGCAGCTTCCAAAACTCTGCCCTTTATATCGGTTTGATAGATGCTAATGGTTGTAACATGTAATTCGTGCACTCTTCTACTGAGTGCATCAACCACTTTGTTCTCTTTTCCTTTGATATGCTTGATATCAAAGTCATATTCAGAAAGAAACTCCAACCACCTACTCTTCCTAACATTCAAGGTTGTCTAATCAAACAAATACTTTAGACCATTATGGTCTATCCTTAGCTCAAACCTCTTTCCCATGAGGCAACGCCTCCATTTCTTTAGAGAGTGAATGATAGATGCCAACTCTAAATCATGAGTTGTGTAGTTCTTTTCATGCTCTTTCAACTTCTTGGATTCATAGCATATTATGAATCCATTCTGACTGAGGACTCCTCCCAGTCCTTCTTTGCATGCATCTGTGCACACCACAAAATCTTCATCCAGATCTGCAATCGTTAGGATTGGAGCACTGGTTAATAGTTTCTTCAATGGCTGGAAGATTTTCTCACATTCCTCTATCCATTGAAATTTATTCTCCTTCCTTTGCAAGGAAGTGATAGCGTAATAACCAACTAGAACCATAAAGGATCTGACTTCTGTCACGTTCTTTGGCACTGACCATTCTCTAATGGCCTCAATCTTCTCAGGATCTACAACTATCCCATCCTTCGAAATAATATGCCCCAAGTAATGGATCTGCTCCTAATAAAACTATCACTTTCTCAACTTGGCATATAGTTAGTTCTCTCTTAGAACATGCAACAACATCCTTAGATGCTTCTCATGCTCTTCCTCTAACTTGGAATACACCAGAATGTCATCCAGGAAGACTATGACAAACTTGTCTAGATAGTCCCTGAATACACTATTCATCATGCACATAAAAGCAACGGGTGCATTTGACAACCCAAACGACACCACGGTGAAATCGTAATGACCATACCCTGTTCTAAAGGTGGTCTTGCTGATGTATTCATCCTTTATCCTTACCTGGTGATATTCCGACCTGAGGTCTATCTTTGAAAATATATTCGCATCCTTAAACTAATCGAAGAGGTCATCAATCCTCAACAGAGGAAATTTGTTCTTTACAGTTACTTTGTTCAATTTTCTGAAATCTATACACAATCTCAGCGTCCAATCCTTCTTCTTCAAGAACAGGACCGGGGCACCCCAAGGTGACATTCTTGGGTGAATATTCCCCTTTTTCAGAATCTCTTCAAGCTGCAATTGCATCTCTTTCAACTCTGGCGTACTCATTCTGTAAGGATCTTTCGACGCTGGAGCTGCTCTAGGCATCAAGTTTACAGAGAAGTCAATATCTCTTTTCAGAGGTAGACCGAGTACCTCTTGAAATACATATTCAAACTCCTTTAGTACTGCATGATCTCCAATATTTGAGACCTCATCCTTAGATGCTTCCTCCACATGGGCTGCAAATAATTGATAGCCTTTTCTATAGCACTTCTTCAGTTGCATTGTTGAGATTTCTATGATAGAAACAGATTTGGGAATTCCTTGGACTATTTTTCGATTTCCTTCCTCATCCAAGCAAGTGAATGCCTTGTTGCAACAGTCTAGGATGGCATGGTGCTGGTCCAACCAGTCCATCCCAACTAGAATGTCATAAGAACCTAAAGGCAGAATGTTCAATTCAGCCTTTGTGCTTAGTCCATTCATGTCCACTAGACAAGACTTAACTAACTCAATGACTTTCCTCTTGGTTCCTGTAGCCAGCTGCACTAACCAAGACTTTTCATGTTTGCTTCTCGCCAATTGAAAACTTTCCACCACTCTAGGATCTATATAACTATGAATAGACCCTGAATCAATTAAAATAGTAAAGGCATGGTTGTTGATCATACCTTCCACTTCAATCACGTGTGAATGATATTCTTCTTGATTTTTGTTTAGAGCAGCGTAGATTCTTGGTATTCTACTGCCCATGTATTCCACTGTTTCATCTTGCTGAACATTATGGATGGTTCTCACTTTTCCATTTTTGTGGGGACAATATCTGTACTTGTTGGTTCCCCTGACAACCCCAACACTGAATGGGCATCTTCCTCGGCCTTTGTTCCCCTACGTCAACCATTCTCGGCTCTCTAAATGATGGATGTCCTTGAGGACTATTTTTGAAAAAGGGTGGCTTAGTTCCCTTCTTCCTCTGATCCATCTGGAATTTCTTCTTGTCTTCCCAAGCCTTTCAGAAGGTAGGCTTTTCTCTTTGCTTCTCATATAATCATTTTCCTCTCTTAGTATTTTCTTCCATTTTCTTAGGGTCATCATACTGGATCTTGTCACCAATGGAAGGTGGCAGTCCACTCAGATACCTTTCAATATTGATAGTCTCATATTTGATGAACGAGACATACTTCAACAATTCCAAAAATCTTCATTTGTATTAATCAATGGTCTTATTTCCCAGCTTGAGATCAAAAAAATCTTTCATATTTCTGTCGTAGTATATTTTAGTCAAGTATTTCTTCTCAAAATACCTGTTGAATTATTTCCAAGTGATATATTTCTCTCTAATGTGATGCACCTGCACAAGCTGATCCCACCACATGGATGTTTTTTCTTTCAGTTGATACATCAAAATTATTCCTTCTGCATGAGAGGAATAATTCTACAGTTGGAAATATTTCCTCATGCCAAGCAACCATGTTTCAACATCTTTCTCCCTCATATGTTCTTCATTAAACGTAGGAGGCTTAATCTTGTTCATTTCTCCCTTCAGTTCATCCACTCCAAATCTCCTGTGCTTTCTGGTAGAAGATGGGCTTGAACTACTATGTGTCCTCCTCTTGGAGTGACCTTGGGAGTGATGATGGTGTCTACCAGCACTCCTTGATCTTCTTCCCTCTGAAGTCTGGGGACTCCCTATTTTTCTCGAGTCTCTCTCCTTGCCCAACTTATTGTCTATTCTCTCCAGACTCTTCATCAAATTTAAGTTGAATTCTCCCTGCTATTCCTTAGCTTTCATGAGCTTTCTGATATTTTCTCGGTGAGTTTGGGCATCTTTCTACAATATTTCAATGATTTTCATCATATGCCTTTCCTTATTTATCTCTTCTCCATGCCCATTGAAGTTCGACCCTCCAATTCCCAAATGAACATCCATCCCTTTAGCTTCATTCTCTGAACTAGAAGCATCCTGTGCCTCCTTCATTTCTTTTCACTCAGTTTCAATTCTCTACGGTCCTGACACTCGTTCGACTCTACAAACACAAAATGCAGTCAACCAGAATTTGTCAGGCCAACCATCCTCATCAAGTCCCACTGAATTCATAAACCAAATATGTTTTAAGAAATGTTCAGATTTCATGAATTTTCTAAGCTCTTCTCATATCTGTAACAATTTTAGGCCTTAGCCCCTTTCTCTTAGTCCCCAACCCACGTGAACGTGAGTCATGACCACTCACCTATCAAAAGGGCACTTCGTGGCTTCGCGTTTCAGGTATTCAACTGTGAGCCAAACCTGATACTCTTGATTCTCGATTTTATGAATCGTGAATCTCCTAGGTGCTAGCTCCTCCCGCTAGGCCCTTTGATATTGATGTTGGGCTATGACTTGGGCCCCAACTTCCGAGCACTTCAGGACTTCGTGCTTTGGGAGGTTTCAAAGCACCACACAACAACTTCCTGAGTTCCAAACTAGCAAAATCGGGATGTAGGGTGGATCAACCATCCACGTCTACTCAGCATCCAACGACTGACACTTGCTATGGAAATTCAAGCATTGGAGCTCCAAGACTTCGGAACTTCGGAGCTTCGGGCCTCAGGTTCCAGAAGTTTTCACGCTTG
>JASDQU010714809.1:46977-62395 GCA_032191745.1 Picea mariana
TCTCTTTATAAGGTTTTTACATAGGAAACTGTAACTTCTTTTCTCAGGAAAATTTCTTCTTCCTTCTCTCTTCAGGAACTCAGGCCACTGTGACCCCTCTAAAGGCAATAGATAGGTTTACATCATTAACGATCACAGAGATGACGAAAATAATGTGTAACATCTAGGCATCAAGTTTACAGAGAAGTTAATATCTCTTTTCAGAGGTAGAGTGGGTACCTCTTGAAATACATATTCAAACTCTTTTAGTACTTCATGATCTCCAATATTTGAGACCTCATCCTTAGATGCCTCCTCCACATGGGTTGCAAATAATTGATATCCTTTTCTGTAGCACTTCTTCAAGTGCATTATTGAGATTTCTCTGATAGAAATGGATCTGGGAATTCCTTGGACTATTTTTCAATTTCCTTCCTCATCCAGGCAAGTGAATGCCTTGTTCCGACAGTCTAGGATGGCATGGTGCTGGTCCAACCAGCCCATCCCAACTAGACAGTCATAAGAACATAAAGGCAGAATGTTCAATTCAGCCTTTGTGCTCAGTCCATTCATGTCCACTGGACAAGACTTAACTAACTCAATGACTTTCCTCCTGGTTCCTGTAGCTAGCTGCACTAACCAAGAATTTTCATGTTTGCTTCTCACCAATTGAAAAATTTCCACCACTCTAGGATCTATATAATTATGAATAGACCCTGAATCAATTAAAATAGTAAAGGAATGGTTGTTGATCATACCTTCCACTTCAATCATGTGTGAATGATATTCTTCTTGATTTTTGTTTAGGGCTGTGTAGATTCTTGGTATTCTACTGCCCATGTATTCCACTATTTCAGCTTCCTGAACGTTATGGACGGTTCTCACTTTGCCATTTTTTTGGGGACGATATCTGTACTTGTTGGTTCCCCTGACAACCCCAACACTGAATGGGCATATTCCTCATCCTTTGTTCCCCTACATCAACCATTCTCGGCTCTCTAAATGATGGATGTCCTTGAGGACTATTTTTGAAAAAGGGTGGCTTAGTTCCCTTCTTCCTCTGATCCATCTGGAATTTCTTCTTGTCTTCCCAAGCCTTCATGAAGGTAGGCTTTTCTCTTTGCTTCTCATATAAGCATTTTCCTCTTCTTATAGTTTCTTCCATAGTCTTAGGGTCATCATACTGGATATTTTCACCAATGGAAGGTGGCAGTCCACTCAGATACCTTTCAATATTGATAGTCTCATATTTGATGAACGAGACATACTTCAGCAATTCCAAAAATCTTCGTTTGTATTAATCAATGGTCATGTTTCCCAGCTTGGGTTCAAAAAAATCTTTCATCTTTCTGTCGTAGTATCTTTTAGTCAAGTATTTATTCTCAAAATACCTCTTGAATTCTTTCCAAGTGATATATTTCTCTCTAATGTTATGCATCTACACAAGCTGATCCCACCACATGGATGCTTTTCCTTTCAGTTGATACATCACAATTCTTCCTTCTACATGAGAGGAATAATTCTGCAGTTGGAAACATTTCCTCATGCCAAGCAACCATGTTTCAACATCTTCCTCCTTCTTATGTTCTTCATTAAACGTAGGAGGCTTAATCTTGTTCATTTCTCCCTTCAGTTCATCCACTCCATATCTCCTTTTCTTTATGGTAGAATATGGGCTTCAACTACTGTGTGTCCTCCTCTTGGAGCGACCTTGGGAGTGATGATGGTGTCTACCAACACTTGTTGATCTTCTTCTCTCTGAATTCTGGTGACTCCCTGTTTTTCTCGAGTCTCTCTCCTTGTCCAACTTATTTTCTATTCTCTCCAGACTCTTCATCAAATTTAAGTTGAATTGTCCTTGTTGTTCCTTAGCTTTCATGAGCTTTCTGATATTTGATCGGTGAGTTTGGGCATCTTTCTGCAATATTTCAATGATTTTCATCATATGCCTTTCCTTATCTATCTCTTCTCCATGCCCATTGGAGTTCGACCCTTCTAGTCCCAAATGAACATCCATCCCTTTAGCTTCATTTTCTGAACTGGAAGCATTCTGTGCCTCCTCCATTTCTTTGCACGCAGTTTCAATTCTCTACGGTCCCGACACTAATTCGACTCTGCAAACACAACATGCATTCAACCAAAATTTGTCAGGCCAACCATCCTCATCAAATCCCACAGAATTCATAAACCAAATATGTTTTAAGAAACGTTCAGATTTCATGAATTTTCTGAGCTCTGCTCATCTCTATAACAATTTCATGCCTTAGCCCCTTTCTCTTAGTCCCCAACCCACATGAACGCGAGTCGTGACCACTCACCTATCAAAAGGGTGCTTCGCGACTTCGCGTTTCGGGTATTCAGCTGTGGGCCAAACCTGATACTCTCGATTCCCAATTTTACAAATCGTGAATCTCCTAGGCGCTAGCTCCTCCCACTAGGCCCCTTTGATATTGACGTTGGGATATGACCTGGGCCCCAACTTCTGAGCGCTTTGGGAGGTTTCAAAGCACCACACAACAACTTCCCGAGTTTCGAAATAAAAAAATCACAACATAAGGTGGATCAACCATCCACATCTACTCAGCATCCAATGGTTGACACTCGCTATGGAACTTCAGGCATTGGAGCTCCAAAACTTTGGAACTTTGGAGCTTTAGGCCTCGAGTTCCAGAAGTCTCACGCTTGCTTTCTTCCAATATCGCGACTCCCAAACTTTCGGCTTCTCTATCCTCTGGGAGCACATAGTAAAACCGTCACCAACTAAGGTGATGACACATGGTATGCCTAGAGAGGTCCACATCACCCCAAGCGAGGCCATCCAGCCCCACAACGTCTACCCTTTCACTTTAAAACTTCGGGCTTCAGAGCTTTAGACTTCGGGAGTTTCAACTCCTCTAAACTCGCTTTTTCTCGGAGCTCTTTCTCCCGGAGTTCAAGATCTATCGATGTGTGTCCTCCTTCATGATCAAAGGCTAAGAGTGACTTAGTTCATCCTTCAGGAGTTTCAAACTCACAGCACTTACCTCCTCACAAATTACTTCCACTCGAACTACATGATCTCTTGACGCGTGTCCTTCACAACGAACGATTGTAATCTACTTCGAGACTTCGAGAGTTTGTCACACTCCACACTAGAAATCCTTCGAAGTGATTTTCATTTTCCTTTATGGACACAGATCTAATGGTCAAGATATTTTCCTACGATCTATGGTGTATATGTCCTTCGGAAGTTTATGCCTCAACACATTCCACTTCTCCCAACTGCCGAACTCCGAAAGGCTTCCAGGATAACCCTCTTGCACCTTTTCCAGATTTGACGGTCGTAAAGGACTTTCATTTTTCCCAAACAGATCCTATGGCTCCAACACCCCAAGTGTTGAGCTCTCTCTCTCTCTGTGGTCAAATACCACACCGGTTGTGGTTTTATTCTATTGATACTCCTCCTGAGCTTCGTAACACGGCCAAGTAAACCCTTGGCACTCAGAAACATTTTAAGGTTCGAAATTGGTTCCATCCAAACACCATTTCCACTCTAAACCTTATGTCTAAAGACTACTTATCCAGCCCATCCAGGCTCAACATTGAAACCTTGGGCTCTGATACGATATTGTAACATCCCTGACCATCAACTCCACTGTCGGGAAATGCTACTACACAAAACATTCTCATACTTATAATATAACATGCATATTAAATCAACATTGGGTTACTACCATCATGCAGACTTAAATAGAATTAAAAATAATTCCACTTGCAACAGAATATATGATAATATTACAAGCATCACAAACATGCATTTTAATTGAAATTAAACACATAATGATACTTATATTTGAAACTGTAGTAACTCCACCAACTACGTGCAACCCTTCCACAAACCTCCCAGCCTTAGACCATGCTGCTCATCACGCTCAGCAGTGGGTCACCCCCGATCTAAGACTAAGATCCACCCAAGGCAAGGGAATCTTAGACTGGGCTGAGGTTACAGGAAAACAACACAATGCAATCAAAAGGTTTCTCTCCAGGAGCCTTCTTACACCCACTACTCACAGACTCTCATTCCCCACATTCCTGTTCCACCCGGGAGTATACACCTTCACAAGCATAGTCCATCGGTTCTTCACCTCCCTCTCCGGGTCTCAGAAAAAAGCTGGATGAAGAATTCTCAGAGCTCCATAGTTGGTGCTGGACTCTCTCTGGGAGAAAACCACTTCCCAACAGACTCTCTCACCTAGAGAGATATGCTCACAGGCCTGACAACCTACCTCTTCTACCATGGGCCTAACAACCTGCTTCTTCAACACACTCCTTGACTCAGCTCTATCCAGGTGAGGACAACAACAATGGTTCAACACTCATTCACACAAGGATGACAATAGCAATAATAGATGGGCATGACACCGCAGGAGGCAACAACCCATGCTAAAACATGGCACAACTATGATGATTTCTCAGGTGTTGGGTTCCTCAGAAGACACAAAACGGTTCACAGATTTATGATTTTTAGGTGCAGGCGTGAACATTGCATAGTTCAAATACAGAGGCCAAGGGATTCACGAAAATACACCAGTTGGCTTGACGGTTCTCGTTTTCAGGATGCATGACAAGAAAATTAAGTAGAGATCGATCACATAGGTCTCATGGTTTTAGACGAAGGATCGAGAAAACTGGCAGAATGAACCCCTAACTCAGTTGACGCTTCATCTTTTAACTACATGCACCCAGCTCGACACTTGTCTTCCTGCAGCTGCATGCTTTCCCTTTTTTCATATGTTGGAGCTGCATGCGTTGCCTCTCCCATGACTCAGGATAAAAAAACATGTCTTTCACATAGCTTTGGAATAATAATAAATTATTATTCTCAAGGACTTAAGCCCCTAAGCTTAGCCCCTCTTTCCAACCTTTGAACCCCTTTCCCTTAACCACCCTTTGGAAACTTAGTCCCCCATCACTCTTTCTTCGTGGTCGGTCTGCACACAGTGATGTTTAATCTTTATTAATTTTCTGCATAATTACATATACAAAATCAGGCTCCTCACCTTTAACACTTAGGCTCTCCAGCCTAATAAAGACATAAGCCCATCAACTTATCAATACTAGATTCACCAGCCTACAAAACATGATTACAATTCATAAACATGATTACAATTCATAATATAACTGGGGCACGTCCTTGGGTTATTACAAGACTTGACTAGACTCTTGGGATGGCCAAATCATGAAGGTCAAGAGACAAACTACAGAAAGGCCGACTCAGGTTGAGTGAAACTTCCCTTGGACGAAAAAACGAAAGATGATCAAACTCAGGAAGCATGATATTGACATAAGTTTGCGATGTAGGATGCAACACAAACTCTCCATGTGTTTGGAAGTGTAACCAAATGAAGGAGGAAATAAATCTATGCTACGATAACAAATTCCTAAGGTCATACTAGATCCCAACGCTTGAAGAACAAACAAAAGGATTTTCTTTGTCCAATGGCGACTCTCTATGCTGCTGAAAAAAGAATGAATATTTCCCATCCCCTCTTTTTAGAATATTTGATTTTTTTGTCTTTTTCAATTTTTTGAGAGATTGAAAAAGAATAAAGTAATGCTACGTTACAAAGGAGGAACGAGTGTCGCAAACAAGCATACTAGTTTCAGGTGGAAGTAACATACTAACGCTCAGAGCAAGGAGACATGTGTAGGAAAAGGACACTTAGGGAAAATCCATTCATGGGTCAAGGTGTCAGGTCATAGAGGAACGAAGTGATACAAGGCTTGCGTATAAGGTATGCTTCAAAGGTTCATTTGAGAGCAACATGGAGCCGACATTAGGCAAAATATGAAAAGATGCAAATGCGATTAAGAAAGACAGAATGAGACCCCTTCAATGTAATTTTTTACGATCCTAGAGAAGGTAAGATTGATAGTTTTTTCACATTTAGAGAGTCTGAAAAAATGTAAAAGAAGACTCCAAGGGTACCTTTTTTGGAGATAGTCTATCTAGTTCAAAAAAGGGGTAAACTTGCACTGAAAATATGTCTATTCAAAACCATTTTAACGAGTGTGACACATACAAGATCACTTGGAAATATTTTCAATTTTAAGAAGTCTGAAAAGTGCTTAACTATGGACTCACAACCTTTTTTTGAGTTTAGTCTACTTATCCCGAAAAAGTATAAAAGTTACTGAGGAGAACTCTCCCAGTGAGATGAATCTCCCAAGGTGTACCGTTTTCCACTATAATCTACAGGCTAGAAAATGGTTTAAACTCATGCCAATAGATGTTCTTTTGGACCAATTTAACGAGTGTGAATGATCAAGTTCAATCAATGATCTTTTCAATTTTAGGGAGTCTGAAAAGAGCTTACCTATGGACTCCGGGGGTGTTCCTTTTTAGTAAGTAATCTCCAAGGCCTGCAAAATGTGATAAACCAAAACCAAAGAGAATGTTCCTTTTTCGAAAATTTAGTCCCTCAAGACCAAAAAAGGGTTAAAATTGTGCTTGAGAATACTTTTCTAGCGAACCGAAGTTCCTAGAGTATACCTTTATTCATGAAATTAGCCATCTGGACTGAAAAAGGGGTAAACTATTGTCAGACAGATGTGCCTTCAAATTTCAGTTTGGTGAGTGTGAAGGACAACAAGATCACTCGGCAATATGTTGATTTTTAGAGAGTGTGAAAAGCACTTAAAGAAGACTCCAGGTGCTACTTTTCTCACTTAATCCAGGCGAGATCGAAAAGAATAAATATAGTCTCGTTGGATGTTTCTTTCAAATTTTAAAATGAGCTTGAAAGACAACAAAGCGTTCTCATATGGGAGTCCGAGGGTAAGGAAAAAAATGATGATGTATCAAACAAATGAGGATTTATCTCATAATCATGACATGAATAGAAAGAACTCCCAAGCCTATAGTCACTAATGACAGCATGGATGCCAAAATGCAGTGAGAATCTTCCTAGGGCATCCATGTAAAGGTAGGATCTACCACCTAATTGTGACACTTCTAGAGCAACAATAAAGGTTTCGTGTCACACTTTGGTGGGGTCGATCCTATGGAAAAGTGGAAAAGACAACGACATGTCAAAAGTGGAGATGAAATCCTAACTTATATGCAAAAATTTGGAAAAAATGACTTTTACCAAAGGATACGAAAAAGTGACCCACCCCGCAAACAATTACCAAACAAAAAGTAAAAGAGTACCGGATCGACCAATAGGAAACTCATAAATGGAATCAAGTTATCACCAAGCCAGGAAAAATGACAAAGGGGGTCAAAAAGTGGCAAAAAAGGCCAAAATGGTCTATAAATAGAAGTTGACAAGTCATTTTTACCATTGCAATTCGAAAATTAACCCGAAGGAGAAAAAATCCCTTTGCTAAAAGAGTTGGTTCTAGGAGCTTCAGTGGACGAAATGACCTTATAATTGGACCAAGTAAGTACAAATCCATCCCTCTTGCATTTCCATATTTCATTCATGCATTTATTTTAGTTTTTGAGGGGCACACTCTCCTAAAAAGAATGACCCTATGTGTACGCGGGCTGTCCAAGGACAACACACATATGTACTTGGGAAGAAAACAATATTCCCATGTACATATGCGACTATGGCCAATACATCCCGCGTACATACGCGACGGTGGCCAATACAACCCGCGTAAACCTTTGCAAGCTTGGAAAAAATAAAAATTCAAGTACTAAATTCTTCCATTTTATCATGAAACAGGATGTATGTCCACTGGAGGGAGAGGGAGCATGAGGATATAGAAATTTTGGTCTAAGAGGACCCTACAACCATTGCTGTACTAAAAAAATGTGGGATATGGAAGTTGATCCAGTGTCTGTTTATGAGGGAACAACCCAGATTGCTCAATGCTCTTATGGATTATTGGCACCCAGATGTAGAGGCATTCATTCTAAAGGGTCAATCGTTGACCCCCACGACATAGGACATTTACTTCTTGATTGGCCTCTCGAAGAGAGGGGAACCAGTCAATCTGAGGACATTTCCCCCTGGGCCTTTCAACATCAAGGATTATATTCAGATGTATTGTGAGGCCGACACTGAGAAGGTTGGTTCTCAGGTGCCGATTCACAAAATCACTAGTTTGTCTCTGCGCGTGATCTTGCTGCTGACTAGATAGATTACTGTATCGATAGCCTTACATCAGGCCTTCCGGGAACACATGCATTGTGCCATTGAGTGTGAGGAGGAACACCATTTTTATTGGAGCACAACCATGCTGACATTTATGAAGAGACAAATCATAGAGTGTCGATAGCGTACCAACAAGAACTTCAGGTTCAGTATGATTTTATGTTCCTTTTTCTTTGAGAGGGTACCCAGTCTCAGTCCCAAGGAGACAGTACGGGGGCATGTGTCCTCCTTCCCAGTAGTATGTAGGTGGGAAGAATTTCTGCCATGACAGGGTGGAGGGAGGACCATAGAGGCCTTTGACGACAAATTTTTCAACTGGTGGGCAAGACAGATTCCGATGATCGAGGATTAACCTTACACCGGGATCAAATTCTCCAGATATCTAGACATTCCCATGCCTCCCAACGAGGAGCAATGCGAGATAGGTAAAATTTTTAATGTTATTTTATTTTTAATTGTTTTTATATATATCATTTTTAAATGTGTACATAGTACTGAATCTTGCGTATCTACTATGTACAGATGTGGGACCTATGATCCCAACGGACTTCGCAAGGACTCGATGATGTCCTCGACTAGAGGTAGGGGTAACAATAGCTAGAGGACCATCAGCTACAGGGGGACCTCAACCGAAGAGGCTGAGAGAGTTTTGAGACGAGTGGAGTGCAAACTCACTGCGCTCACTTGCACCATACCCATGGTTGAGATCGAGGATCTCCTGCCTTCTATGCAGCCCCATGTAGTAGGGGTGCCACAGACATGGGTCCAACTATTTTGACATTTTTCCAACACCATTGTACATTATGGAAGGTCCAATAGGCCCCGTTCTTAGATAGTATAGACCTTTGATGTGCCGAGGAAACTTTTTGTACATGTAGTTTTTGAGGGCATACGCCCAATGATGTATACTGAACACTATTTTGAGGCATTTGTGCCCACCTATGTACTCATGACACTTTTTTAGATATCTCTCTCTCTCTCTCTATATATATATATATATACATCTTTTCTGTCTTATGGATTACATCTTTTACAAATGTATGTACATGTTTATGTGCGTTCTTTTCCTTTTATGTGTGTGCAACATGCCAATATAATATTTGATTAGATAGAGAATCTGTCATATGATTAAATCTCCTAGGAACATGGATATACATAATTTAATCGAAGAAATGTTCTAAGAGACATACCCTAAGGAAAGGTCAGTGTAAAGTGGGATCATAAACATGATAACCTCCATTTAATTGGTACACAACCAACTGAGCATCTAAGTAGTCCTAGAGGTGAGAAATGTCATGTGACAAAGTGTCACGAAGCAATTCTATCACTGCACTGTATTCGACAATTTTTTTTGTTGCGTCGCCTATACAAATAACTCCGGAAGATAGCAACTGGCCTCCAGGTGTGAAAATCACCCAATTTTCGGAAGAAAGCCTCTGAGTGTGTCAGCTAGCGCCGCTTGTGAACCCAAAATACACCTCCAATTCACTTGACATCTGCCACAGTGAAAAATAAGACATAAATACCTACACTTCCACAAAACAAAAAGACACAAACTATATAAGAAGCTATACCTATGTATAAGAAGTCACTCAGGTGAACACCCTAAGAGTAATACTTCTTGAGGTAGAGCCCATTTCTAGTCTTTTACAAGGCATTTCCTTCAAAATAAAACAGACGGTAAGCACCCTTCTTCAAGACCTCTTTCACAATGAACGGTCCGAACAACATGGGTTTGAACTTGCCTGCCCCCAGGGGATCTTTGTCTTGATCATAGACCAGGACAATATCTCCTTTAAATAAAATCCAAGGATGAACGGACCGATCATACTGACACTTGAATCATTTCTTATGAGCTTCATTACCTAAGGCTGCATCACGACAGTGCTAATTGAGCTGCTCGAGATATAGTAGGCGTTCCTGAAGCGGTGAAGTATCCCACAATAATTGCACTGCCAACTTTAAAGAAGAAATCTGACACTCAATAGGTAAGACTGCTTCCATCCCGTATACGATTTGAAAAGGTGAAAAATTGGTGGTAATCTTCACAAACATTCGGTAGGTCCACAACACTAAATATAACATCAAATGCCAATTTGACTTGGCATAATTGATCATCCACTAAAGAATAATCTTGAGAGACTTATTCACAGCTTCAACTTGACCATTCGCTTGCAGGTAATAAGGTGATGAATGCTCCTGTTTAAAAACAAGCTTTGACATTAAATCAATCATCATTTTGTTTTGGAAGTGAGTGCCATGGTTAGTGACAATCTCCTTCGGGATTTTGAACCTTGCTACTATCTGATTAAAAATGAAAAAGAGCCACTGTTTCTCCATCATTGTTGAAAGTTGGAATATCTTCGACCCACTTGGTGAAGTAGTCTACTACTAGGATGATGTAATGATTCCCCTTGGCTAAAGTCGGGTGACATGTAGTGAAGTCAATCCCCCACTTGGTGAAAGGACCAACAACAATGACAAGAAAAATAGGAGTAGGATGTTCTTGCATCTTCCATCAGAAGATCTGGCATAGGTGGCGCTTCTTGACCACCTCAACACAATCCTTGATTAACGAGGGCTAAAAGTAACCTGCATGTAGAATCTTTTGGGCTGTTTCCAACCCAAACAAATGACCACCACATTCTCCAGTGTGACATTTTTTCAAAACGATCTCTTCTTCTTCATGTATAAGGAACCAACAAAGAATGCAATCTACACCTCGATGATACAAAGTGTCATCGATTATGAGATAGTTTCACGCCTGATGTTGAATTCACCGACGCTCATCATGGGAAGAAGAAGTGGGACACTTAAAAATATGGAGATATACTACTATATCTCCATACTAGGGTTTCAAAGATGTAATTATAAAAATATCTTTCCTTTAATAGGTTATTCTTCGGGCATGATATCACTAGAATCGATCGAAAGATCCAAAATAAGTTCGAGAAAGACCAATGACTTTTTGGATTTCGCCAAAACAAAATCTAAGTAAAATTACTGGAGGATTACAATCCATCTACTGATATTTCGTATTAACACGTATTGGAAAGGGTTGACAACGACAATGACGGTGGTCTTGTGAAGAAAAATGTAGTGATAGAACCGTTGGACAATGACGGTGGTCGACTAAGGTAATATATAAATTTCTCTTCAAGCACATCATCTTATTGAACCAAGACCATGTTGATGGTCATTTTTGTAGCGAACAAATACAACAAGAAATATTGGTTATAATCAAGAGGCCCGAGCAGAGGGGCATAATTCAGGGCATGTTTCAATGCTTCAAAGGAGCGTTGAGTAGATTTATCCCAACATAATGGGACTCCCTTTTTCAATGCATAAACCCTTTAGTGATCTCGGTGTAATTCGTGAAAAAATGCTAAAGAAAATTGGCTTTCCCCTATAAGCTCTGAAGCTGGGGTATCGAGCATGAGGGAGGCAATTGAACTGTCACCTCAATCTTGAGAGGATTGACCATGATCTATAATTTTGACACAATAAATCCTAAAAGAAGACCCGACGTCACACAAAAATTGCACTTGTTAGGATTCAAGTGAATATGATAGTAGGGACATCGTTCAAAGATTAATCGAATATGAGTGGGATGATCAGATCTCTTGTGAGAGAGTGATCCTAGATCATCGAGATATGCTTAGACTAAGTGTCTAAGGTCATGTAAATAAAATGACATGGTCCGCTGAAAGGTGGCTCCAACATTATTCAGGCCAAAAGGCATCTTACGATATGCAAATGTGCCCCAAGGACAAATAAAAACTGATTTATGTTGGTCCTCGGGTTTGATATGAATATGATTGTATCCATAGAAACCATCCATGAATGAAAGGACCTCATAGACAATGCATTCATCGACAATATGAGCAATGAACGAGGTGGGAAAACATGCTGCTACTTCAGCTGAAGAAAAAACATTGATCCCAAATGTGTCGAACAAATAGAACGACATAGATCCCACAGATGTTGTATAAGAAGAAGGCCCTAAACTTCCTCCACCATACAAGATATAATTAACGTTTGGCCCGATTGGCTGCTGAAAAGAAGCACCAAGTGAAGGGGAGCAAGGAGGTATATGACCCCCACCATAAGGGATAGCATTGAAAAGGACAGAAGTGCCCCCAGTTGATCCTTGCACGGGAGCATTCGAGCTCCCTTCCCCCAGACCCATGGTATGTACGGTAGAGTAAGTAAGAACTGAGTTCAAATCAAATCCAGGCATCCCATGTGAGAAGGGAAAGCCCATCTAAATATGAGTAAATGGAGTAGTGGTCGAAGTCGATAAAGGAACCAAACCACTGCTCGAAGTCGAGGGAGTTGATACCACTGTGGTTCTGACTTGCGAAGGTAGGAGAGGAGGTAGGATGACTCTTGAAGTAGTTTCTGTAATGGGAGTATGAGGACTCCTGGATGAAGTAGCAACATTTTTTTCCGTTGCCTCTTGAAAGACTAGCTGACGCTCATAAGGTGTCACCTCGATAGGGACAACTTGAACTAAGATAGATGCCGAAAAGTCAGTGATCAGAGGGTTATCTAGCCTAAGAGATTCTTCCCCAAGGTCATAGATGGTAGGTTCCTCCAGATTCAGAAAGTCTCCTCATGGAGCGGGCTCTAGCACAACTTCCTGCGACCCAGT
Organism: Picea mariana; assembly: GCA_032191745.1. NCBI lineage: Eukaryota > Viridiplantae > Streptophyta > Pinopsida > Pinales > Pinaceae > Picea > Picea mariana. The sequence goes on from JASDQU010714809.1 coordinate 59,758, forward strand.
CGCTTCGAATGACCCGTATTGATCAAGTCCTCATTGCAATGGTGGAAGAGGTGGCTCTATTGTAACCAATGATAGGCCCTGGAGCCTTTGCGACCGAAAGAGATATTGATCTTCCACTTTGTGAAATGATCAAATGACACTGTAAGGATTAACTAGTGTTTAAACACCAAGCACACACTACATTTTTTCCTAAAGGAAAAATCAAACAATCGACTATCTAGTAGGAAGGATAGTTATGCCAATTGACACTAGAGAAACTAACTAGTGCAAGTGAAACTTGAAAAGGGAAGCACCTTCCGGGTATACTCTATGAAGTGTGATCTGACGTCTTCTCTAGGTACCACGGTAACCCCCACAATCACCTGTGTAAGTCCCTAAAATATGGGCAACTAGGTTGCCAGCTCGCAGTCAGTTACCAGTCAAGTACAATCGATAATCGAGCATATTGTAATGAGTAGGATAAAAAGTGTGAAGCCTATCAAGGGTATCAAAAGAAAATGGTCTGGAAGACAATAGAGGATCCCGAACAGATTCAAGGTCTATGAAGCTCCATAGGAAAATGCAGTCGGTATTATTCCAGAGATAGACCCTCAATATACATTCCCCACTACATTCAGTCTGGCTTTGGAGGGGGTATCTCTGCTGCCTTTCCTCTCATGACCTTGTGTTTATCCCCTGTGTTAGAGGGGGGTCCCGACTAAATTTTACGACATTGGACTTAAGCACTTCCTAACTCATACTCCAATGTTTGATTTAATGACCTTGAAGAGTTTCCTCTCCAAACCTAATTCAAGGCCATAAAACCCTAAACTAGTTTGTGAACCCTACAAATAGGAAAGTCTAATGTATTCTAGATTAAGAGTTTTTTTTAAAGGCTTGATTTACTCAGAAGGTATGGTAGTGAAACTAATGGTGTTATGAAGAGACAAAAAGGAGGATAAAATTAAAGCACTTGAAAGCAAAATTACTTTGAATTCAAAAGCAAAGATTGTAACTAACTCTTTGTAAACTCAACTTTTCTTAACTAACATTTCAAGATCTTGTAAAGAAAACCTAAAAAATTATTTCGCTTGACTACAAGCTACTTATGTTTCAAGAAATAAAAAAGAACTTGACAATAAAGACTCTTTTTCGTTTTTGCAAATGACAACTTTAACTACTTTACCAAACTAAAATGAAAGAAAATGTTTTTTTTTAGCCGCTTTAAAGAGAAAAACTGAAGTAAAATTTTTCTTTTTTCAAAGCACGTAAAAAGGATAAAAATAAAACTGAAACTAGACTAGAAAATACCTTCATCCCACTATGGATCGCAGGGATTCAATCAAGAATCCATTAAGGCATATATACAATTCAACAGCTTGCTTAAAACCTATTTAGGGTAAACAAAATAAGACTTAGGAAATAAGTAAACTGGAGCCTATACCATAGCTATGGCCATAAAAAGAGACTGTGGACTGATCCAAGAAATCTCTGAGAAGCATGAACTTCAATTGGGAAAGAGGCAAACCCCCTCTTTTTCAAAAAACTTTCATGAAACAGATATGTGAGTTGTTGCATCAACAACTTGTGTATGTATGTGGGCTATTTACTGTGCAGATCACGTATGTACATGGAATGAGCAAAGACAAGGAGCACACACCTCTGTATATCTTCAAAAAATGAAAATACCAGGCAATCTTACAGAGCAGGGAAAACTGGTATGCACCCTGGAGGTGACCAGAATCCCTTGACATACTCAACAAACTTGAAAGAAACTTGAAAGGAAAACAAACCAATCAAACAACCCAAAATCCCCTAAAAAACCCTAGAGGCATTCCCGAGTATGGTCGTCAGTTCTGCTAGCGGGAAAATCCCCCCTTAAACTACACCAAGGCTTAAGATGTAGACAGAGAAAATGACCATCTAAAATTCAATCGATTTTCTATTATACCCCAAACATACCAAAAAAAATAAAAAGAAAGCAATAGGAGAAGAGATCAATTAACTATACCTTTTATCCCACGTCTCGTGATGATCTCCTCAAGCTTGGTAGTTCCAATGACTGTACGTCTCCTCCCAATGATGACCTGCATCCAAAGATAGGAAAACAAGGATTACAAGAATGCTATTCTATTCATGAGTTAGAGATAGATATCAAATGCTAAGCATAAATCAAATGAAAATACACAAAACATCTTCATTTGGGACTGAAAAATGTGATTCTTTTATTCATCATACAAAGACTAAACTTACAATTTGTGTCGGCCACCGTTCCATGAACCTAGTCGAGGCTCCTCCTTACAATGCTCCAAGAACACCTTTGATAGGCCTCTTCCCACAATATTCTTATCTACTCAAAGAAGGGGAATGGATTGAATGGAATAAAAGGGACTGAATGAGGGATTGCTAAGGAAGTTACTCACAAAATCTTGAAAATGTTTGGGAAAGGAGGGGCGTGGAATTGGGTAGAGTTTCATTGTTCTTATGCTTGGATGTGAAATGAGACCCCAAAACCTCCTTTATATGAAAAAAGGATGGTTATTCGGTTGGGTGATGGGCCATAGTAGGTAAATTCATTGGGAAACCTCCAATAGCCCGTGAATTTCAACGAATTCCTTGCAACGTTTTTTTTTTTTTTCAACTTTTGCAAGCCTACGTA
>JASDQU010714812.1:0-26985 GCA_032191745.1 Picea mariana
AATGCTTTCTTATATATATCAAGAATTCATTCATAGGAAGCACCAAATTCCCAATTCTCCAGTTGCAATTGGAAGGAGGATACAACCCTCTATTTATAGGCTCCAAATTGAAGGAAGCTACAAATCCTTGAATTCTCTAGCTCCAACCAGAAGGAGGCTACAACCCCTTGGGTTCTCCGACTCTAACCGGAAGGTGGCTACAACCACCTAGTTCTCAAGATCCAACCTAAAGGGAGCTCCAACTCCCTGATTCTCTGGCTCCAATCGGAAGGAGGATACAACCCCCTTTCCTTGCCCTATCTTATCGTCATGAAATATAAGTGTAGACCAATTGTCACTACCACAATCACTATCACCGTCACTGTCACTGCCACCATCACCTTCACTGTTACTATCACATCAACCACTATCACAAACTATCCAACCGATCACCCTCCCATCCACGAAACCATATCCACTCTCATCCGCATGAAAACCATGCCAAGATCACCAAGAGCATATCTCAAACCATATGCTCAACATCACCAAAAAATACCTCTACCAAGCATGTACCAAGATCACCAACACATGCCTCTACCAAGCATGTGCCAATATCACCACATACCATCACAAGATATGTGTCTCAAACAAGTACCAACATGTACTATGCATCAACCTATACCTCAAACTATACCATCAACCATATACCATAACAAGTGCATCAACTATACCAAGTATCAATCATGTACCATATCATTTTCCAACAGTGCACATAAACCATGTACATCAACAACCTTTCACATTAATCTCATCAACCAATCATATTTGATCACATAGATCTCATACCAATTGTCACAAGTGTATAGCTCAAACCATGTACAAATATATCTCTCTAATCATGTGCCATACATATACAATCATGTGATCACATAGATTGACTTGATCTTGTTCTGATATGCTTCTGTCCTCTGCTCTAGTGCTTCTCTCTTTTGTTGAAATTATATAATCTAGAAGATTCTCCTTTGGATGTCATTGGGCTCTTCAATCTATTCCTGCAAGAATTGTAGGACTAGTATACCAAGCTGAGTGGGAAAAACAATGTCTATGCTATAAACAAGATGAAAGGGTGAAGTTCCTAAATACTTCTTGGTGCTGATTCTGTCATCCCATAAAGCATACTTGAGTTTAGAGTCCCATGATTTCTGGTTTTCAGTCAATAACTTCTTAATAATCTTGATGAGAGTCTTGCTTGATGATTCTGCCAGGCCATTTCCTTGAAGGTAATAGGGTGTGGAATTTGTCAAGGAAATGCTATGACTGCCACATAAGTCAATCATGGATTTGCACTTGAATGCTTGGGAATTGTCTTTTACAAGCTTACCGGGGCAACCAAATCCGGTGAAAATATTAGTTTCTGGGAAATTCATGATCACCTTGTCAGTGGCATTCCTGGTGGGCACAACTTCAATCCATTTGGTGAAGTAGTCGGTGGTAGTAAGAATCCACTTGTGTTGTCCACAGGAGGGTGGATTTATCTCTCCTATGAATTAGAACCCCCGTTTCTGAAATGGACTACTGGCAATGACATGTTTTAGGGGTAGTGATAGTAAATTTTGTTTCCCTGCAGATATTTGACATTCATTGCAGGATCTAATAGTGCAAAACACATCAGACAAAAGGGTGCGCCAGTAGTATCCTTCCCTCAAGATCTTGAGAGTTGTGGCCTTCAAATGTTGGTGCCCTCCACACACTCCTATGTGCTTTTCTACTGTGACTTGTTTGGCTTCATTTTCATCAAGGAATTTTAACAGAATGCCAATAGGATCCCTCCAATACAAGCTCTGATTTGAAATGCAGAATTTGATAGCCTTCAATTTGAGAGACCTGGCCCTTTCCTTCTTCACATTTGGTGGACATTCAAAATGCTGCAGAAAATAAATGATGTTTTTATACCAAGGTGAAGAGGATTAGTTTTCATATACTTGTAAACTGTCTTGTCCAGGCTGCATGATGGGTGCATCTAATTGGGTGAAGACTTGATGTAATTATAGCACCTTACAATTTGATTCTGATAGCAATTTGGACAATCCTTTCCCCTTGATCATCTTGGTGGGCTTTATGTGCAGGTCATACTCCAACAGTTTGACAATCCATTTTTCTCTTTTCCCCTCACTGTCTGGCTAGACCATATTGTCTTTGACACCATTGCTAGGAACAAAGGTTGTTATGCTAGACTGTAGCACACAAACCCTAGAGGCTTTGAGTGCTTTTACCAGTGCATAAGCCTGTTTCTCTAATATATCATACTTCAACTCAACATCTCGGAGGGCTCTGCTGAAAAAAGCTATTGGATGCTCATGCTCTTCTTTATTTTTCTGCAGCAGTACAACAATGATGGTTTCCTCTAAAGCAAAGGAGAAGATGAAGAAATATTTGGTGTAGTTAGGACTAGCCAATACAAGGGCCTCAAATAAATCTTGTTTGATTGTTTGGAAATATGATTTCACCTCCAAGAACCATTTTATCACAACATATTTCTTCAACATGTTAGTAATAGGATTTAGAATTTCAACAAAATTGGGCACAAATCGTCCGAGGAAGTTTATCAAGCCTTTTTATTTCTAGGGATCTCAATCTATTGAATGGCACAAACCCTCTTTGGATCAATTTTTATACCTCCTGCTATAAGATGTGGCCCAAGAGCTTCCCTTCTGTCATTGCAAAGTGAGACTTTCTAGGATTGAGAGATATTCCATACCTCCTGCATTTCTTGAAAACCTGCTCCAAATGCTGCAAATGTTCCTCATCAGAATTGGAGAAAATGGTGATGTCATCCAAGTATATAACCATAAAATTGTATTTTTCCCCCACAAAAGCAATGTCCATGGCCCTTTGAAAAGTGTCCCCTGTGTTCATTAGCCCAAATGGCATCTTGTCATACATGAATGTTTCCATGGGGTAGTGAACACTATTTTTTATTTATCTTCTTCACAAACAACTATTTGGTTATAACCAGAGTATACATCTAATAAGGAGATCCTGTGTGCACCTACCACCCTAACCAGAGTATCCATCTAATAAGGAGATCTTGTGTGCACCTACCACCCTCTGTAAAATATGATCCATCTTGGGTAGGGGGTAATTTTCCTTCAGAGAACACTTGTTGAGATTTCTGAAATCAATACATAGGAATATCTCCCTAATTTTCTTTCTTACAGGTACTAAGTTCGCCACCCAGTTCAAATACCTCAGTGGTACAATGATCTTAGCATCCAACATTCTTTTCAACTATTTCTCAATTATGGACATTAACACGAGATTAAATTGGCGAATCTTCTATCTGAATGGTTTGGAGCCAGCTTTTAGAGGGATCTTGTGCTGGATGATGTCAATGTCAAACGTCTTCAAGTATTCATAGGACCATGCAAAAATATCAACAAACTTTTTAAAGAGATTAACATACCTACCCCTTTGTTCTACAACTACTACTTTGGACAACTTGATGATCTTGGGGCAATCAATGGTCCCAATATTGCAATCTGTTACCTCTTCTTCTTGATTCTTCATGGAAGCCCCTTTGTAAACATCATTACTGTCAAACAACCTTTCCAATGGCACTAGTCCTCTGGGAATGTGGTTGGTTTTCAGCTCCACAATATCATGACCAACCACTGTCTTCAGCAGATGAGATGCTGGTTGATCTTCTAATTTCTCATCCTCACCTCCTTGACTTTCTTGATCAATTGAGATATTGGAGAATTCATCAATGGTGTGTAGAAATCTCTGCAGCTCTAAATCATCACTAAAGACTTGCCAGTGCTTTATGTTGTCTGGTATGACTGTTCTGTGTCTGATTTCCACCTAATATTTAGTATTTGGTCAAATGGGAGAAAAATTTAATCTTGTTTTCTCCTTCTATTCTCCCCTTGTCTCTTCTTCTCATTGAGATTTTATTCTTTCACAATAAGTTGAAGTAGTTCAACTACTTTATTTAGTTAAGTTGATTTAACTTGACTAATTAATTTAGGAGAAATAAATAATAATAATATAGTTAAGGGTCTTAATTAATAATAATTAAGTAGGTGGGACCCCTAGTGACTCCCTTCATTTCTTCTTTTTATATCATGAAATATATCACACAAAATATAATCATTTTGACCATGTTCCACCCTAGTAACTCTCTTGAATTAATTTTAAACTGGATATTTAAATATCAACAATAATTTATATCATATCCAAAAATAATATATATCCACATTATCCACAAAATATCAAAAATAAGGATTGATGTCCAAAATATGTTGAAAACCATTAAACAATGTCCTCATCAACTGAATCACATAAGATATAATTTAAAAACCATATTTGCCACTTTGTGAGGCGATTTTCCTTTTTTCACTATTGTTTCCCTTAGACTTTTCTAAAGTAGCACGTGGTTGATTGGACCCTTGGGGTTGTATCTCGATGATTACATGGGAGCAGTCATCCTTTAAATGAAGGCGAGAAGACATAGATTTAGAGGAATTAATGGAGGGAGAAGAAGGGGAGGCAGTTTATTTTCCTTTGTCTTGCACAGGTTGGGGAATATCAGTTTTCAATTTCTTACTGGCATGTGAAGACTGAACTAGTGAAATAGAATAGGAAATTTGGACATTGGGATTAACAGGTGGTGGTAAAGGAAATGCCATAGTAGGCCAACCACGATGGTGAGAGACAACCTAGTGGAAATTCTCTTGCCAACCATCATTTGTGGGGACTTCGGGCTGCAAAGACACATGTGGAGGAACGAGAATGTCAGGAATATTCTTAGGAGGCTGGAAAGGGGGTCTTTCTGGTCGAGGGTGCATTATCCCATGGCCAATCCAATTAAAGAACCCAGCTTGGAACAATTGGTTCAATTCTTATGGGTTAGTGTCAAAATGGATATAAAATCTAGGCCTCATATGGCCTCGATTCCAATTTCCACTGCCTCTGTTATTTCAACCATTGCTTCTTCTATTGAAAAATCTCATCCTGTAGGAACAATTTTTCAGTAATGAAGCTCTTAATAAACCATACATGACACTTTGTGTACATGAATCAAAAGTTGGCTCCAAAATTGACACGAGATATGTGCAAATCCATCCATAACACATCATTCATTAATTTCCATGTGAACATGGAATGATAGGGTTCATGGGAAATATGGAGGGAGTGAAATTAGCAAAAAATGGTATCATGGAGGGAATCAATATATAAATAATGTTCAAAAATTAACCAAACAATTAACTGTGTATATAAAAATATCAAGAATATCAGTCCTCAACCCTTGCTATGTTATCTTTCTTTCATTTCCACACAGACCTCTGTTTTAAAATTTATATCACAGAACAGGGATGCAATAAGTGAAATTGGGATCGTGGAGGGAGTGTAATTAGCAAAAAATCGGAGAGTGATAGGGAAACTTTACGAATACTATTCAAGTGAAAAAATCAAAACATGCTACCTATGATGTAATCAAAATATATCTATGTCCAAAATTTTGAAGTTTAAACAGTTTTATGTTTCTAAAACAATAATCCAAATTGATGCCTTCTTTAACAAAATTGATCATTGGCCTACTAATTGTTTTACATAGAAAACTATTTGATATGCCCAGAATTATTTAACCACGGTAACCATTATAACCATATTATCATAATATAACAGAAATGACGAAAAACATCATAATCACTACATGAATAGAACAATAATCTTATTGTGGATGAGCCATGATTCATAACATCAACCCCAACAATGGTCCTTTAAATTCCATGGGATCACGCACAGTTCTCCTAAAAAAAACTCATATCCATTATTTAATCAAACCACCATTCAATGCAACTTCTTTTAACTTCATTCTAGGCAGTATTACTCAATTCGAGCATCATACATTTCGAACACAGGTGCTTTCTTAACAATAAAACATGACAATTTAACCAAGATAAATAACATTTGTTATTGAGAACACAAGCTTCAACAAACTGTAATTTCCAATGAATAGGTGAGTACAAACTCTTTCCACAATTTTCAAGAAAGGGACCAATTAAACCCGTGCCCAAGTAACCGAGCAAGAACAATGCTCTCATCAACTCAAACTTGAGTAAGCAACACTTTCACTGTAATGCGTAGGGTTCGAGATATGTCAATGACAGTAAGTGGTAGAGACAATGGGGGGAATTTAAACAAGGGGTTTGGCAGTTGCATGGCACGAAAAACTCATTCCACGGGTGATTTTCATTATTATAATTGATCACGGATAATATAACAATAATTCACAACATTTCTATCAACTTCATGAGCTTCGTATAAGCAGACTGTAACTTCCAAAGAATAAGTGAATCCAACACTTCCTTCGTCATAGCATAACAAGTGACCAATTAAAACATGTGCCCAAACCAAAAATAGCACGAATAGTGCTGCCACCAAAATCTGGATAATCAATTTCCTCATATTTGCATAAGGTTCACCACGCAACATTTACAGTGAGGTCATAAGAAGGAAGGCTAACAACTGAGGGTTTGTCCAGGACAATACACGAAAGGATTTATTCCTTCATCATATTTCCCTTAAACATTCACAGGGTCAAAATTATGGTGCGGGTATACTAACCACATAGATTATCAATGTCAATCTATAGGTGGGGTATTCAAAAAAACCAAAGTTAAGGCTGACATAACCCATTTCAATAGGGAGGCCAAACCCACAATACAAAACCATAGGCAAGGCATGCTCAACCACAACGTTTACTCAACAAATCTTTGCGAACAATTACACACAACAAAGACACTACTACCATTTTTAATGCCAACAGTCTCAGAATAACCACCACAAGAAACCAAGGATGCAACGATAAATAAACAGTTCCAAAAAAAACAACATGAAAGCTTGAGAATTACATAGACCACGAGCAACCAGAGCCAACATTTTGATTTAAGGGCAGAGCAAATTTCATGGATGGAAAAGTAAGAAAAAACCATACCTATAAAATATTGTAGAAGGAGAAAACCAAGGTTGTATACTTCCTCCACGACCGGGTGAGGCGGAGCAACAACAACTAACATAGAAAAAATGAAAGAATGACTAGGGTGGAAGGATCGAGGCAAGTTTGAATGACGTTCATTTATTGCATGTCGCTTCTTCCTTCATATTTCCATTCATGGATTAGTACAAGCCAATCCCACTAGCCATCTCACCATACCATTAACATTCAAAACCATTAATACAACCAAATATTCCAAACTTTCCATGTTACAATTTGTAAAGTGCACGATATTCCAAAGTGCGCCATCCCTTGCCACTATACATATTTCTCATATGACAACTTGCTATGAACACAACCAAATTGCAATTCAAACAATGTGCATAACAATAGTAGCAAGGGTTGAGGTGATCACCCGATCTTTGTTATGAACAATATACAATATCAAAATTAAAACTAGAGTGTATTTCTTTCATCCAAAAGGTAGCATAATCATATTTCGCGAGAGATAATCAAGACCACGTTGTTCATTGTTTTAATCACTTTGCCCAAAACATATTAGCATTAGCATTTTGACCACGATTTGAAGAAAATGAGCTATAGAAATTGTGTCACAACCAATACTTAGGAAAACAAAATATAAGTCTCGTTTCTCCATTATAGTGTCATAAGTTAAACAAGGGGTCCCACCTACTAGTATATCATTAATATAGTTAAATAATAAATATTGGAAATCATTTCTGAGCATAGTATCCAACGTTGCGCTTTCAAGCGTCAACACCCCACTTCATGACTTGTGACACTAGTTGTTTCATACTCCATCTCTGTTGTACTGAGTGCTACAGAAGCCTGCTTCCAGCTTATCCCAAAAATCATAACTGATTCCAAGATGAAGTAGCACCCTGTGGTGCTCAATCTATCTACTGCACTCCCTGCTCAATCAGAATTTGTATATCTATGTAGCCTCACTTCATCACCTAAGACAAACCATATCCAATTGTGCCATGATTCACTACCACCCACCGTAAATGCCTTGGCTTCAACCAAATATTAGATCAGGGTGCTCACTGCAAAGAAAATATATGGCCTGGAATTAACCAGGTACATCAAGGATTTGATCTACTGCTTGTACATTGTGGGATACACAAAATCCAAATCTCAAGTAGAATCACTCAACTTCTTCATATTTTTCATTGTAGGTGTAGTCATGGACTTGTAGTCCATTATATCAAATATCATCAGTATCCCTTGAATGAGGAAGATCTTATATTATCTCATCACACCTCTAATCCCAAGAGTACATTCATCCAGGATCCTCCATCTCAAACTCTGAGTCCAACTCCCTCTATCACTGGAGTAAGTCGTGTTTTCCAATATACCTCATTGGATGCTCCCTCTATGACTGAGAAAAAATCCATACCTAGTACTCCTGACTGGATGCCTCCTCTGTCATTGTAGAAAGATCACATCTCCTAGAATCCTCTTTCCTCTGAAGCTTTTGTCTAGCCCCCTTAACTCATGACACTTGTCTATCAATATTGGGATATGCCTCTCTCCCACCTGGATCTTGGGGGGGACTCCCTCTGAATAATTGACTCTCTCTTGAGCTAACTGACTCTCTTTGAGATTAGGATCATTCTGATTCTATACATTCTTGTTTAAAACCAAGATCAACAAGTATCCATCAATCCCGGAGTACCATGATCCCTGTTAAACATGACTCCCTTTGAGTCTATACAATCCCTAGAGCCATATGCTCCCTCTTCATCTTCTGAAGTCCGATCTCTAATTAATTGTCTTGGGAGGTTGATCCTCCCCACTGGATCCTGATGGATGACTCCCTTTGAACTCTATCTTCCTCTGAATTGGTACTAGGTGGGTCCATATGCCTCACCATTGGTAGAGCCATCTACTCCTCCCTGTCAATATCCACGTGGAACAATCTGTATCCCACAAAAGTATCCTTCTTTTCGGATGGTTCTAACGTTTTCTTCTTCACCTTCGGTATATGGATGTATACTATCATGTATACAACTCCATGTCTAGATAGCCTACTTCACGTCTCAAACTAGAGACCCCCAGAGACTTTTCGTCACTAATCAAGATATAATCTGTTTCCTCCTGCAACCATCACTATAACTCCCTCTCATAGCTATCACCTGTGACATGCCCGGAACAAGCGCAATAACAAAAAATAGTAGACAAGAACAATATTCTTATGATAAGTAAATAGGAACAAGAATAAAAAATTAGAAACAGGAAAAAAACTTTTCTAGTGTTATTACCAATCATTCCTCCATGGTAACCTACCTGGAACAAAACAAGAAAAAAATACAAGAGCAACACTTTTCTAATGTTGTGACCTCCATAGTAACCTACCTGGGACAAATACAACAACCAAGAACATCACCTAGAATAAATCAATTTCATCTTGTAAATAAGTGCATCATTAGTACTAAACAGTGAGCATTTACACAATGATCATTGTACTAACAATATTCAAGTGTTACTAATTTGATAGCAAAAGTACTCAGCAGTAATAGAACTCTAAATATTGTTTTCCTAGTTACAACACTTACTTAATATGAAATAATATAAAAATATCAAACCTGATATGTAAACCTGGAGTCTTGATGCTATTGTCCCATTTGATTGCGAGTTGCCATATACTATAGGAGACATCATCACTTCTACCTCAAAATATTGGGCTTCCTCTGAGTGCACTAGATCTAATATCCCTTCAAGACTACTATTATTGCTTGGACAAAGGTCCTTTTTCCAAGTGTACATATCCTACAAACACCCTCATGATATAATTTATATACAAGTGCGTACCTTTGAAATTTGTAGCACCATCCATCTTGTCTTCTAATATCAAGGTTTGTGCAACTAGAAACTGGCAACTGGCAATTGCAACTAGCGACTGGAAATTGGAACTGTAACTGGCAACTAGAAACTATAATTGTAACTGCAACTACAACTGCAACTGACAACTGCAACTACAAATGTAACTGTAACTGTAACTGTAACTGTAACTAACCACTGCAACTGTAGTGAGAAATTTCAACTTTCACCAAGTTGTAATCTCAGACCACTAGGAGGTACGCTAGGCTAGGGAGAGTTTATCTATGGAAAAATTAATCTCAACTTCCTCCAACAAATTCTTCAATGAGCTTGACAAGTTCAGATCTGTGTAGCAAAAAATTGAAACTATGCAGTGGCAATATTTCAACTAGCTCTCATACCATATTGATGTTTTATGATTCTCAGCTCTTGATAGTTATTTCCTTATGATTAATAACACGATACTCTTTCATACAACAATTATCATACATTAACTATACACTGAAAATCTCAACTATAATACTACAGCGGAAATGACAAGATATAGAAATATTAACCATGCACAATAAACAAAAGAACACAAGAGTTTATCCTGGGAAACCCAAACCTTGGGAAAAAACCCAACAACCTTTCTATAGAATAATTTATTCCAAGATATAATACCAGTACATCACCATCAATAGCCAAAATACCATACAGATAAGATCCTCCCCAAGGCTAGAATTACCAAGACCTAGCACCTCAATAAGATGACCAAGAGCAACCAATAATATCCTTCCCAAGTGTGGTGCACTCTCCAAGACAACCAGAACCAAGATATAGTGAAATAGCACGAATGCAGCTGCAACTACCTTGTGTGAACTACATAAAGGATAATTGTCTTCATGTCCAAATGAAATGAGCCAGTCATGTATGTATACTAATCTAGGCGCCATTATGGGGAAAACTTCTTATTTTCGGGTCATCAATTACTTTATTATATTCCTATGGGGCTGACTTCTCTTCCTGGGTCTCCAACTTCTTCCTGGGGATTCTGTAATGGTGTAGATGGGTCTTCTTGTACTTTTTTGTGGAGAATGACTGCCCAAAGTTACAAATCTCCAACAAGCTCATTAGAAATCAGGCTTTGGTCATTTAATCCAAATATGGTTTCTAATTATACCTTTCATTTATAATGGGGGAATTAATCAATCTAGGTTGTTATCTAAGATTATTTGTACCTTATCAAAGTGTCTTAACTACTCCCATATACATAGTGATTGCATCTTTCCTCTAACAAGGTTGAAGATAATTATATGGATGTTTCACATTATTATCAATAATGACAAGAGGAAATAAATACCTTGGTGTGCAATCTTGGTGATTTTTGAATCTAAATTTTATTTATATTTTAAGCATGACAACGGATTAGTGGTGGACAAGTATCATTAGAAGATAGATGAAATTAAATTTTTATGGTTCTACATGCTTAAATTGATTGATTCTGATTTCAGGGAAAAGATGATGTGTCCAGGGATCGAAATCCTACAACAATCAACAACACTAAGTTTCCTTTCAAAGGGAATATTGTGGGAAAACACATAATACTTATTTCTCAAGAGGAAGGTTGTGTGATTTAGATAAATGAATGAAATATGAATACTTGAATAACTGCACTGGTGTTACGCTTTTACATAAGTTTTATGACATCCAATATAGTTTAAAGTCGAGAGTAGCTTAGCAGGCTTTGCTTAGGATTAGTTTTAATTTTGATTTTGATTTTTTTTCTTTTTAATCTAATTTCATTTTAATAAGTTAGTCATTAGAGGAAGAGTTTTTCCCAAACTGTCAAATAGTTTAAAATAAGATTCTCTTTTGTTATGCAGGTTGGAAAATGGTTTGTGCAACCAACAACTCATGATTCTTTCTCTTTATATGAAATAAACTTAGGGAAGTGTTAATCTACACTTGGCTGCTCAGATTCCTTTGCAACATTTTTTTGAATTAATCAACCAAAATTTCACCAACTCAATAGCAGATCTGAAATCTAGTTTCATTCATGCATTCCCATTTTGGTTTTTATCTAATATTAAACACATTATGGGAAACAATTGATATTTGGAATCCTTTTCATTCCATCATAAAAAAAATTTATGACCTCCATAACTATTGTTCGTTGTAAACATTGTGCCTAGACTGCAACATAGCCAATCCTAGCACATCTTAATTGTTGTGATGTTTTTTTTTAAGTTTGAGTCGGTGGATTAGGTAAATTGGGAGAGAAAGAGTGAGGCAGAAAATGAATTAACACATATAAATATCAATGATCAATACCATTGGGCATGGAGTCTCTGACATATTTCATTGATCAAAGGTACTCAAACCAATTACTAGATAGGCATAGGTAAAGTAGAAGTAAATAGAATAATTAAAGGGAACAAATATGGAAAACACTTACTTCTTTATCAGTTCGGACATGTATAAACCATAAGAAGAATATCCATTAAACATAAAATATTTCTTGAGAATGGATGTTAGATATTTGAATGAACCTTATAGGTAAAGAGTAGGTACATTCATGCATTCCAATTTTGGTTTTTGATCTAATATTAAACACATTATGGGAAACAATTGATATTTGGAGTCCTTTTCATTCCTATGACCTTCAGAATTGGTGTTCGTGTTAAACGTTGTCCCTAGACTGCAGCAAAGCCAATCTTAGCACATTTTACTTTTTGTGATGTTTTGTTTAAGTTTGAGTTGGAGAAAGAGTATGGAAGAAAATGAATTAACATATATAAAGATAAATGATCAAGACCATTGGGCATGGAGTCTCTGAAATATTTCGTTGATAAAAGGTATTCAAACTAATTACAAGATAGACATAGATAAAGCATAAGTAAATAGAATAATTAAAGAGAACAAATATGGAAAACACTTTCTTCTCTATCATAGACATGTATAAACCATAAAAAAATATCCATTAAACATAAAATATTTCTTGAGAATGGATGTTAGATATTTGAATGAACCTTATAGGTACAGAGTAAGTACAGTAAAACATAATGCATAGGAAGTATGTAGCACATGAGTTCTATTCAGACAAGAGGAAAAACAAACACGATGAGAAACACAGACTAGTATGCAAGGTTCTCATATAGCTCTGATGTTGAAATACAGAAAATAAAAAGCTACCCTCAGGCTTACAATGAAATCATACACATGCCTCTACCTCACAAAGTCCCTCTCTTCCCCAGAACTCAACCTTTATTTCCTCATTTGATCCTTCTTTTATACATTTCGAAAATATTCGGATACATATCTTAGCCCCTAAATTCTAGAAGTCATCTTTGGTTACATCCAGTTACCTGGCTCAAAACTTTGGAATTATCATCATAACACAAACACACCTAATTGATGATACTCTTCCACCTGTGTATTTGCTATTTTCATGCCTGAAAATGTTGACGTTGATCTTCTGGAAATGATTTTGAACTTTCTTTCAAGTCCGAAATGATATCTATGACTGACATCTTATATTCCTGAAATATGGAAGTTTCTCTTTAATTCTCTTTGTTTTCTAATGTTGACAAAAGTTGGAGATGAATATTACATGTTGAAGAAATCTCAAAAACTATCTGATCTGATCCAAATCCCATTGTTATCTCAAGGAATCTATTCAAATTGTAATTTTGATAACGTGGCATAGCAAGTTCATAACTATTGTTGCATTCTGGTCAAATATGGCACTTAAACTTCCTGATATTCTTCCTCTATTACACAATTTTATGCCACTTGATGCGATAATTATTCTTCAACTATATTCCCATAGCGATCTGGTGCAATATTTTCAACGATCCTTGAGATTTCATGGTGAGTTTTTCTCCATTTGGATGAGTTGATTCTACCACAATCCCCCGCTATTAGACTTCAATCTATTATGGGAAATGTCTGGTTCCTTTGCACCCAAACCCTGGCATGCAACCTGCATAACTTAACATGAAATTCCAACGATTTTGGATCAGAATCATGGTGCCTAATTCTATGGCACAAAATCTGTTCTTTTCCTGCAATCTAATAAAACCACTTCAGCGATCTTATTCTCTTTGAAATATGGCGTTTTTGATGAGTGATCTAGCGCTTGATGTGGGTGCACATCATTCTCACTTGACATTCACTTAATGAATACTTATGAAAGAAATTCCCACTGCCTTAACATCTAGTGTTGATTCATTGCTTGCTTCTCAAAAATCAGAATAACATAGGGATCACTGGTAAGCACGTCATGAACAGTTGGGTTTGTTCCAATTTATTGACAGAACTAACATTACAAAATTCTCCTCCTTTCACATATGCAGAGAAGATGTGAATATCCAACCACAATAATCCTCTGGCACTCTCAGAACTAAGCACCTATCATAATACCTCAACTGTGTTCTCAGTTCTATTCCATAACTAACAATTTTTCGATTTATTTGACACCTAGCATCCTCCTAGGCACTCGGGTTACTTAACATTTCAATATACATACATCTGGATATGAACCCGATGGCACACCTAAGAAATGCTCTGAGAATTGGCGCTCTTGACACATGCACTCAGGCTGAGGCATATGAACTGCAAATATTCTTGAGATGATTCATAAACATTGCTCTACAATTGAGTATGGCTAATACATGACAGTTTGTATGTTTTGTTTTTTTGCGCATTGGGACTATATCCCACATGCAAACCATCATATAATATCTAACTTTTTAAATTAACATTTGTTGGATGCAATCCTCAACGTGTAGTGAAAACTAAATGACCTTTGAGCTCTTTCTTGATGCCTTTTGTATGTGTTACTTGATACTTGTGATGTTGATTAACGTCTCACCATAGGTGACATAAATTGATATCAAACTCGATGCTAGGCCCAATACATTTTTTGAATGGAAATAAAAAGTTTCCTTCGGTCCTTTGTACTCGAGCTTAACATTTGATGTTTCAACATGAAGTTTGGACCTCGATCATTGGTGATGGTGGTCATTTTATCTTAGTTATGACTTATTATTGGAGATTGGGTATGAAAACCAATATTTTTTATTGTCCAATAATCAAACAACACATTTAACCTTTTTGACCTTGAAAAAACATGAATTTTATCATTTTATCTCTTGATCAATGGAATATAGGCCAAATGAACACATATATCCAAATCACTAGAATGGAGGCTCGAAAAATATGAAAATTTATGTAGAGAATAGTGGGCTAGGCCAAATGAACACATATATCCAAATCACTAGAATGGAGGCTCGAAAAATATGAAAATTTATGTAGAGAATAGTGGGCTACCAAGATTGAGACTTGTAGAAATGGAGGTTTTTTGAAATGGATACAAAATTGGAAAAGAGGTTGAAAATATCATGTTAATGATTGCATTGCAAGAATGTCCTTCTTCTGACAACAAATTTGTTTTGTCGTATGTGCTTTTGGAACATGGCACCAGATTAAAAAAAAATTTCCCTGCAGATCTAGGTACTAACACTAGCTCCTTCTAGGGATGGTGTCCTCCCTTTGAGGCACCAAGACCCACAGACCATTGTGCCTTATTTATTCAACCTATATCCCTACTCGTTATGCTCATTTGAAAACAAATACTCTGCAAGTTGAAAATAAACTGCAACCAATCTACAAACTGAAAAAGCTATCTACCAGTGTCTCCATTGGGCTTATGGAGTCATTATTACTGATCTACATCATACCAACAAACGGAAAAAAAAATGCTCATATGAGAGCTTATTCAACCATCCTACTCTACTAACCAATAATGCTATTTAATCACGTAATGTGAAAATGCCAATGCATCCGTTCAAGCATGTGATTGACCCCGTAATCTATCTTTTTGCAACAAAATGAAAAAATGTAGGAATTCTTAAATTTTGGCAACAAAAAATAAACTAGTAGCGCATACTTACTACTACAATTTGCTTGTATTTCAAATGATACAACATTGAAAACCTTTGAAAAGACCATCTCCATGCAAATGGACACTGGGTCATGAAAATCACGACAAAAATCCAACTGATGTATCTTGAAGAAATTTCTATTTTCGGCACACCAGTTCAGTGGGAGTTAATTGACTAGTTCTATTTTAGACTTTCTATTTAGATCATCACTATTATGTTATTATGCATGCATGCATTCTTCTATTGTGGAATTTTATTTCCTATATATGAGTGTATTACACTCATTCATTGTATCATATTGATCATCATCGGCTCATTGGAGTAGTGTGAATATATTTTATCATTCTTCCATATTAAATGTCTCTTCCTTTCTTGATAAGCTTTGTTTGTACTTGCTTTAGCTAGATCTCCTGTACAGGTTTCGATCAAACATTGACATGGTAACATAGTTACGCTACTTGGAGCAAGCCAGATAAGACAAAGAATAAGGAAATCATATTTTTGGCAAGCAAATCTGTGTAACAAACATTGGTTGCTCTGTCTCTTAAGGCAAGGTGTGACCGCCTTTAAAAACACCTTTCTTGTTGCAGTTATATCTCCCAAAATATTAACTTTGTGAGGAAACATCTCACGAGAGAAGTAAATAGACCCATTCTTCAAGTGGGTTTTCAACCATTTTGAGAGATTCATCACTGTTTGCTCAGAAAGGAAGCTGGAAGATTGCCTCCTGAAACTTATACAAACTTTCCACTTAAAGTGCCCTTTCTACAATGATTTATCAGTTTTTTTAGGGGTCCTCATAAATAGTGGGAGAGATAGATACAAAACCTATTCTAAAGTCAAACTTGGTGTTAATCCTCACACCATACAATTATTTTGATTGGAATCCCAAAGCAGAATTCCAACTCAGAAGGAAAGGACTGTACAACTTGATGATGGGGACAGAAACAAAACCTACATTAGCAATTGAGAAGATGAGATGTTCGAACTGAAAGGATGAAGCCACATGACTTCTTCTTGAATTGATTTCAACTGATCTATGGTTTCATTTTTCCGCATGCGAGATTCCAAACGAGATTTGGACCACCTTGGAAAGTATGTTTGGAAAGTAGGATTAGATGAGAGGTCATATGCTTGAGGTAGAGTTGAGTACTTTGGATCCTAAAAGTTTTGATAATATACAAGATTTCTTTATGAAGTTTAAATCTTTGATATTGAGCGTAGTGTCTTGTGGTATTGATAAGTCTAAACAAATGGACCAACTTATTCTAACAATCTTGGCCAAGCTAGGACCAGAATATGGTGTCTATGTTTCCACCTTCCATTCAGGAAGGTATCTCATGGGAACAAATTGGAAGATGCCTACCATGGATCAATTCATTGATTCTCTCACACATGAGCAATAAAAACTCATTCAGATGGGCCTAATCAAGGATCCTAAATAACATGCACTCACCATGCATTATGGAAAAGGATCATCCAAACATAAAGGAAAGGGGAAATCACAACACCCAGAGCCAAAGAAGCAGGGATATTCCAAACCCTCCAAAGATTCTTCAGGTTCAGGTTCCAAAGACTCTTCAGGTTTAGGTTCCAAAGAGAAGAAGAAGAAGAAGGGAAAGCGGTGCACTTACTACAATAAACTGAATCATGATGAATCCACATGCATGAAGAAATAGATCGATGTTATGACTTAGGTACAACAATAGAACTAACTTGAAAACTTCATTCCAGAAGGAGCCAAGAAGAAGAAGGAAGAAGATCTTGCATCTAAGAAAGGTAATCACCGTGCTCTTGTTGCAGTTAATTCCTCATCTGATTCATGGATTATAGATTCAGGCGCATCATATTATATGGTAGCAAAAGAGGAAGTTTTTACTTCTTTGAGATCATGCTCAGTACCCCCTATTCTCATGGGGGATGATACTCCAGTATTAGTAATAGGAGAGGGAAGAGTGGAACTCCCTAATGAAATTTTTGAGAATTTTTTACATGTTCCAAAGATTTCTATGAATCTTCTCTCAGTTTATCGGATCACTTAGAAAGGTAAAAAGGTTAAATTTACACCAGATTCAGTTTATATACTTGACATGCATGACAACTTTGTTATTTCAATTGGTGAGGTAGATCACAAATCAAGGCTATATAAATTCACTAAGTTTGTTGACCGTAACTCCTCCTTACTATTAACACATGCTGATGATAGTAGTAGAGTATGGAATGAGAGATTTGGTCATTTAAACTTCAGGTACATGCAACGACATTCCAAGCAAGGAATGGTCAAAGGCTTGCCAAATATTTACTTTTCTGAAGGGATTTGTGAAGGTTTCATTCTTGCAAAACATCCTGGAGAGAAGTTTGAAAAAGGGAAGGCAAGGAGAGCATCCTCTTCCTTGGAGCTTGTTCATAGTGATATCATGGGTCCATTTCCACTTATGTCCATCAAAAAAGCAAGGTATTTCCTTACATTCATTGATGACTACTCATGCTATACTTGGGTTTATTTTCTCAGGAAAAATTATGAAGTTTTTGAGCATCTCAAAGACTTCAAAGCTCCAGTAGAAACACATATTGGGAACAAAATAAAGATCCTTTGTACAGACAATGGGGGGGAGTATATCAACAAAGATGTTCAGAATCTTTGTCGTGAGGATGGTATCCAGTTGCAGCATACAATTCCATACACTCCAGAACAGAATGGAGTTGTTGAAAGGAAGAACATATCTCTCAAGGATATGACCAATTGCATGTTGCATGTGATGTCTCTTCTTTCCAAGATTTGGGTTGAGGCACTTAACCATGCTGCTTATATAAAAAACAAATCTCCTCATAGATCTGTTGAGGACATGACACATTTTGAGTCTTGGACATTTGACAAACTAGATGTCACACACTTCCACATCTTTGGATCTCGTGCATGGGCCCATATTCCTTCTGAAAAGAGGAAAGCATTAGATCCACAGAGCACACCTTTCATCTTTGTGGGATATCCAGATGATGTGAATGGGTACATGTTGATTGATCCCTCTACCGACTGGCTCATCATTGAGCGCAGTGTTCATCTTGAGGAGAGTCCTTTGCATGCACCTCCAGTGCAACATGCAGATACTCTTGCACCTCCATCAGTTCCAGACATTAGAGATGATGGTTCCATACACTCAGATTTAGAGGATTCTGTACATGGATTTGAGAAGGTAGTACTTCCAGATGAGGAGCCAGCATCAGAGCTTCAACAGATGCCCAAGTGGGAAAAATCCACACTTTAGGTAGTAGGAAATCTTGGATGGAATCCATTGGATTTGAGGACTCGATCTCAGCACGAGGAGCCATTTCATGTACTTTCATCTTCTGAACCTGCGATGCCCATGCATTACTATATTGTTCAATATTCAGATCCACAAACCTATAGTAAGGTTGTGGGAAATCCATTATGGAAAGAAGCCATGCAGGAGGAATATAACTCACTCCTAGAGAATTGGACTTGGGATCTAGTTCCAATTCCACCAGGGAGGAAACTCGTCAGATGAAAATGGGTCTATAGGACCAAGAGAGCAACAGATGTTCGGGTGAGCAGGCATAAAGAAAGACTAGTTGAAAAAGGATTTCAACAGATTCATGGGATAGATTATGATGAGACCTTTTCTCATGTAGAAAATATGAACTCCATTCGCTTGGTTCTAGCCATTGTTGCAGCCAAAGGATGGGAAGTTCACCAGATGGATGTGAAGAATGATTTTCTTCATGGTGATATTTCAGAGGAGATCTACATGGAGTAGCCACAGGGGTTCATTCATAACTCATCTTTAGTATGCAGACTGAAGAAGTCACTCTATGGCCTCAAGAAGGCACCTAGACCATGGTATGAAAAGATGGATTCTTATCTGCTTTCACATTAATTTGTTAGATATAAATCAGATTGAAATGTTTACATGTTGAGGACTAAAGTCTCTTTGATCATTTTAGTACTCGATGTTGATTATCTTTTGATCATTGGTAGCTTTGCTTCATCCATTATTGTGGTCAAAGATATTTTGCATCACAGGTTCTCTATGATGGACACGAGTTCACTTCATTTCTTTCTTGGTATTGAGATTAGTCAGGATGCTTCAAGAATCAAACTTTCTCAGGCTAAGTATGCCATGGATATTCTGCATAGATTCCACATGACAGACTGTAAGTCTGCACCTACACCCTTCTTATCTAGGATCAAACTTGAGGATGGTGGGGATACACCATTTGTGGATAGCACTTTGTATCGACAGTTGGTGGGGAGTCTTATGTATCTCACCCACACCCGTCTAGATATCTCATATGCAGTAGGAACAGTTTCCAGATACATGTAGAAACCCCATGATCTTCACTGGAAGGATTCCAAGTGCATCCTTAGATATGTTCAGGGCACCATGAGTTATGAGATTCACTATGAAATTGGTTGTGCATTGGATCTCATAGGAATCATAGATTCAGATTGGGTTGGTGATGGCATAGATCGCAAGTCCACTTCCTGCTACACTCTCAGTTTGGGTTCAGGCCCTATTTGTTGTTCAAGTAAGAAGCAATCAACCATTTATTTATCTTCTGTAGAGGCCAAGTATAGAGGAGTAGTCAACTATGTCATTCAGGCACTTTGGCTTCAACACTTCCTTACCGAGCTTGGTATCCAGTTTCATTGTTCAACTTTCATATGGTGTGAAAATCATAGTACACTGAGATTTTGCAGAGATCCAGTACAACAGCAGGGAACCAAACACATTGAGGTCCACATGCATTTCATCAGAGATCTAGTACATGATAGGGCCATTGATCTGCATTTTTTTCCTTCCTCTAAAAATATTATCGATATCTTCACAAAGACATCCATTGGACATAAGTTTCAGACTTTGCAGGATCGTCTTGGAGTGAATAACATAGTTGCCTCTTCTTCTTTTGATGCATTGTCTTTTGATGGGAGGTTTTGTTCCCACATGGTTTTCCCTCTTTCCTCATTTTTATTCAGTGTTCATTAGTTGCATTGTACACGAGTACCTAATATTTCCTAGTTGTTGGGACTCATTTTTACTCCATAGTGATGGTCAGAGGGGGTGTTGGAGAAATTTCTATTTTTGGCACACTAGTTCAGTGGGAGTTAACTGACTAGCTCTATTTTAGACTTTCTATTTAGATCATCACTATTATGCTATTATGCATGCATGAATTATGTTATTATGGAATGTTATGTCCTATATATGAGTGTATTCCACTCATTCATTGTATCATATTGATAATCATCTATGTATCAATCATCATCTCATTGGAGTAGTGTGAATATATTTTCTCATTCTTCCATATTGAATCTCTCTTCCTTTCTTGATAAGCTTTGTTTGTACTTGCTTTAGCTAGATCTCCTATGCAGGTTTCGATGGAACATTGACAATGTAGAAAACCAAGCTTCTAATCTATCATTTCTACTCTAATGATGATATTAATATTTCCCCCCTCAAATTATGAAGATGAAACATAAAATGGCAGCAAATTGTCTCCATTGTTCTTGATATCTTGAATGGAAATCGAATCATAACAAGAGCTTTGAAAGCTTTCTTCAAATTCTGCACTATAACAGTTATATACTAGTTTGATATCATCTCACATGCATGCTGATAGAGACATCTAATTTTCCAAATCATAGCTATCATGTACATGATCTGATTCTTCATGAACAATGGATTTAGAATCCTCATGAAATTTCTACTTAGTCTTCTTCACATCGTTAACTTTTAAATCGGAGATTTCAATATCATCATCATACTCATCATACATGTTGTAACCTAGGTCTTCACCCCTTCCTCTCCTCTCTCTCTTTTCCCAATGCCTTCACCAATTTTTCCTCTTCGGGTTGGTTAAGTCAGCTTCCCATGTTTTGAATGACTTGGTTCTTATTCGCTTCTTTCCTGTTTGAGTCTTTGCACATTTCTGTTTCTGTTTTTCCTGAAGGACAAGTACATGTCGTATTTGGTTCTAAATTCTTGTCATCATGTTTCCATTGATTGAACTCACCATAGGTCGACCAAGCCTTTTTTGTATGCAGAGGAAACACCCAGGGAAAAATGCAGCATTTCAGAATGGTCATTTTCGGGCTCGGATTGTCAAAGCAAATAGGGTAAGATTCAATGGTAAATATCCATCAGGTCAATCAGATCAACGACTCTCATCCATTCAGGGGTGAAGAATCACGCAGATTTTAACATCAATAATTATCTGAAGTCCCGAACTCCTGCATCATTTAACACGGCTTAAGCTCGAGATAATTAGTGATAAGCATTGACTAATCACTTCGCAAGATCATCACTTGGGAGATTCTCATACTTTACATTTGAAAACTCTTGAAACCCGAAGTCCCACAATAAATATGGACCATCCAAATCTAGAGGCCACATGGCGACAGTTCATTCACTACGGAGATTTTTTATGTTTCACATTCAAACTCCTGAAACCTGGATTTCCAAAGAGAATCTGGACCATTCATCGATCATGACATGTGGCGACAGATCATTCACTACAGAGATTTTCCTCCGTGATATTTTTCATGTTTCACATTCAAAAAACCTGAAACCCAGATTTTCGAAGAGAATCTAGACCATTCATCGATCACGACACGTGGTGATAGATCATTCACTACATAGATTTTCCTCCAGGAGATTTTTCATGTTTCACATTTAAAACTCTCGAAACATGGATTTCCGAAGAGAATCTAGATTGTTCATCGATCACGAAATGTGGCGAAAGATCATTCACTGCAGAGATTTTCCTCCATGAGATTTTTCATGTTTCACATTCAAAACTCCTGAAACCTGGATTTCCGAAGAGAATCTGGACCATTCATCGATCACGACACGTGGCAATAGATCCTTCACTACGAAGATTTTCCTCCAGGATATTTTTCATGTTTCACATTCAAAACTCCTGAAACCCAGATTTTCGAAGAGAATATGGACCGTTCATCGATCATGACACATGGCGACAAATCATTCACTACGGAGATTTTCCTCCGAGAGATTTTTCATGTTTCACATTCAAAACTCATGAAACCTAGATTTCCTAAGAGAATTTGGACCATTGATATCAAATCAACAAGACCCAGCAATCCTTGCAGCAGGTCACCACGTCACTCGTTCCACTCACTTCCCTCACTCTTCTCACCACCTGACACTTTTCCTCCACTCACGACACCTATATCCCTCACTACACGTTGCCAACTCCATAATCATGATACCTACATCGTATTCACACCTCCTCTCACCTTTTGACATCCATCCTCTCATGTCATCTACCCTTGCATCCACTCATCCCGTCTCCCCATTGGATGCTCGCCTCCACGTCTCCCCTAATGATCGTTGGGCCGTCAACCATTCCAGCAAAGCTATTTCACAGGTACAGATGGTAGCTGACGGGGTCGACGCCAAGTGTGCTTAGCTGCCAAAATCTCTGTCTCAGAAAAAGAACATGGAGATCGTCCTAGTTCAGTGCTACTAGTTCCAGAACACTTCAAAAGACTACCTTATTCCTCATGCAGATATATGTCAATACAGTCAATTGTCTTCGGTGGCCTCCAGCTTGCAGGCATGCCAATGTTCAACGCATAGCTCTATTCTTCCACTCCAAGTCTTTTTCTGCCATCTCATTTCCTCCAGCGCATGCATCAGTTCTGTCTTAGAGACAGTAGTAATTTTTAGTTGATTAATTCCATTATTTTATGAGATTAGAGACAAGAGTGGTCTTCTGTGTGTGATAAGAACCACTCTTGTTGATTAATTCCAGTTTCATAGTCAAGTTAATAATTGGTTTTAAGAACAGATACCTGAATTAGGTCTCAATCCCCTAAGGACGAGAGCCTCTCCAACTCTTTTAAATAGTTAGCTTTTGGATATTGTAAAGGTCGTATTTTTTGGAGAAAGAATAGCAATACATCAGATTGGTTGGACCCATTATGCATGGATTAAAGATATCTACCTTGTGAACATACTCTTGATGACAGTGTTTCGTTCAAATCTTCATGTGTTTTTATTCTCATCTTGAATACAGTTCTTTGTTTGTGCAAAGTACATTTCATTTCCTTTCAGCTATTGTATAACTTGTTTTTACTGATATGCAACCTATCAAACAGCTAATGCTTTGGTGAAGATTTGTTTTATTTTCAACCTATGGGAGTAACTGTGTTTTGATACATGTTTAATGTATTGAAATGATAGTTTAAGTATTTAACTTCTTGCAGCAACTTATTCATTGAATAATTTGTTGTTCCCCTTTGTTTTTTCTATTATTTCACTGGCATGTCATTAGTGTGCCACCAGCCAAGGAGGACCCTCATCCGTATCATTCTACCAACCCAAACTCCCTTTTGTATTGATATAATAACCCTTTGACCAACAAACAGAAAGTTAAAAGAAACAATCATTCGAAATTGATAGGTGGCCTAGCTTTGCCCTTTAGCAATCAAGTGCAGACCTTGGGACCAACATCTTATAGCGTCATTGTCAGGGAATGGAGTAACGAAATATCTTTCCATGGGAGAATGGAAATTGATCAACTATGACCTTTGAAGGTGAACAAAGATCAGACACAGACAGACTGCCATATTTCACCCAACGACTTCACTGAGTAAAATTTAAAGAAGAAATATTCATGCCTAGAAAGGGATTCAACAGATCCAAATCTGAAAACAACAAATCCAAGAAGGCTCATTCTAACCCTGAGAAGGATACAGTAGTCTCTAAGCCAAAAATACAACTAAGAAAATCCACCGAAGCTCGAAGATATACTTCCCCCCTCAAGAGTAAATATGCACACAAAGAGCCTACGTCTAATCATGATCACAAGAAGCTTGAATTTGATAGCCCTGAGAATCATGATTCCAAAGGGGCTCAAACATCTTCAAATCTTGATTCCACTTCAATATCCATTCTTGCATCCACCCCTGTATCTCCCATAAATTTGCAGATTCCTATTGTTCAAGCCATGGCCGTTAACATGATGGATTCCATAATTGCTACTAGATATGCACCCTTAGTTCTTCCTGTAGCCTTGCATGCCTTCCCAGCCATAGATTACATGAAATATTTACCAAGATATAATGGGGAAGGAGAATTGATTGTTGAGGAACATATGGTAGCCTTTTATATCTTTGCAGACAACTTTAACATTGATTATGCAGATGTGTGGATGAGGTTGTTTGTACAAAGTCTAGATGGGGAAGTAAGAAAATGGTTCAGAGGTCTTCCCTTGGCCTCCATTCTATATATTGA
The DNA here is from genome assembly GCA_032191745.1 of Picea mariana. NCBI lineage: Eukaryota > Viridiplantae > Streptophyta > Pinopsida > Pinales > Pinaceae > Picea > Picea mariana. The sequence continues at coordinate 25,029 of JASDQU010714812.1, forward strand.
GGTGTTGGATGAAACTTGCATAAAGAAATGGGGAGATAGGAGAGATTACCTCTACTACATCACTGAGTTTGGGGCCCTAAAGAGAAAGAATGGTGAATCTATTTCAGATTTCACCAAGAGATTCAATAAGATGTATGGTAGAATCCCAGATGAGATCAAACCAACTGAAGCATCTACCAATTAGATCACTTATTCCAATGCATTTTATGCAGAGTTCTCCCTCCTCCTGAGAGAGAGAAGATCAACCACACTGTTGTCCATGCATGAAGCAACCATTGAAGTTGAATCTAATATTTTTGCATCAAATAGACTAAAGAATAGACGTGATAAAGAGAAGAAAGAATAGAGAGAGGATCCCCCTACCTCCTCTAACTCAACCACATCTGATCCAAAAATTGAGGAAATGACCAAGACTTTGAAGGACATGACTTCTAAAATAGCTAAGCTAAAATGGGAATCCAAACAGCCAAACAGAACTTTTCAAGGGGCTGGAAATAGAAATCAAAATCAGTTCAGAAGGCCTAATGATGCCCCTCCAATAATGTAGAGAGAAAGGAGAAACATTGATGATCAAAGGGTAATGCCTCCTTTCCAAAACAATCATATTGAGGATATAGATGCAGACAGTGATGTTGTGGATGATATTGTTTTTCTTTTTAATGAAACAAATTATTATACCAGCCATTTAACATAGCAAGAATATGAGGTAGCACAATTGTCAAATCAATTTGATGATCAGATAGGGGAAGAGGGAGTTATTCAAGGCCAACCCAAGAAGAAATACGATTTTAGGACAAGAGCAGGGGCTCCCAAATCCACAACCTCTGATCAAATCAAACAAGTTGAAGCTCTCCCTAAGCCAAGTCTAAATAAAGGTATGCCATCTAAAACTCAACAACTTCCCTTGTCAAAACCTACAGTCCCTCAAATAAAAGAATCTGATAGGCAACCAACCTCTTTCATCCTAGAACATGAGCTTAGCAAGATCAAGATCCCTGTGCCTGTGACAAAATTGTTAAAAAATGAACCTTTCAAAAAATCCATCATGAAAGTTCTACAGCCAACTCCTTCTAGTGTATCTTCTGATGTCATTAGTCTGTAGGATGAAAACCGAACCATTACCGTGGACCCACACATTGAGGATGGCTCTGATGCTTCTCCTCCATTCTATATATCTTTGAATGCCCATGATAAGATCCTTCATAACTATCTTATGGACTCATGATCCTCTCATAATGTCATTCCCAAAGTTGTTATGGAGGAAGTAGGTCTGGAGATTACCAAGCCTTACCAAGACCTATACTCCTTTGATTCTAAGAAAGTAAAATGTCTGGGATTGATAAAGGATATGGTGGTTTCTCTAGCACAATTACCCATTAAGATTTTTTTGATGGACATTGTTGTAGCAAACATTCCCCAAAAGTTTGGTATGCTTTTATCCAGAACGTGGGCTAAGAAGGTTGGAGGATCATTACAAATGGACCTCACTTATGCCACCGTTCTTGTATTTGGAGGAGAACATAGGAGGCTATACCGAGAGGTAAGGTTAGGCTACATAGTCAATGATCATCAAAACCCAAGAAATCACCAAATTTACGATGTTGAGGATGGGATTGGCTCATCTGTCTTCCATCTAAATGATAATGAACCTGAAATATCCGTTATCCAATGCAAAGATCAGCCACTGATAGGTCAACAAAACAAAGTATGGAAGATGTATTACGATGGATTTTCATCAATGGAAGGATCTGGTGCAGGTATACTCCTTATTTCCCCTTCAGAAGAAGTGATAACCCTCTCTTATAAGCTGGATTTTGAAACTACTAATAATATAGATGAATATGAAGCTTTGGTATTGGGACTGAGGGCTTCCAAAGACATGGCCATTGATTGTCTAGTAGTTTTTGGTGATTCTGAGTTGGTCATCAATGAAGTAAGGAACATCTATCAGGCTAAG
>JASDQU010714813.1:0-26083 GCA_032191745.1 Picea mariana
AAACCCAAAAACATACATATCAACATCATCAAATCAACATACCTTGGTGGTTAAAAATCTCCCCTGGAGGTAGCACCATGTCTGGATCATCCTGGAAGTCAACCCCGGCATAGGGGTACTGTAGTATCACCTGCGGCATCTGCCTCCAGACCTGTGCCACCTCTGCAGTGAAGAAGTGGCCTCCCTCGCCACCACCATGGTGTAGCAACACGGTCAACCACCACCTCAGTCGTGGCTCTCGTGCCCCAGGTGCACCCAACAAAATCCTAGGGCACAGCATCGACACCCTCTCCAGAAACCAGGCCACCAGGATGGACCCGAAGGCAAAATCCCCCGTATCCGTGGACCGACAGTGGTCCAACTGCCCCACCATCCTCGCGTGCACCATAGGCCCCCAGGCGAACTGCTCATCGACCAACACTCTCCCCATCACCAACAACTAGCCCCCATTGATCCACTGGGTTGCTAGTGACCCATATACTCTCATAATCATCACCGTTATACAATGATGCGCCAGGGAATCTATCGACCCAATGCTCACAACTGTCCCAGACATAAAGTTATGACCTGAACAGTATCTCCGACCAACGGTCACCAAGGTCAGATCCCTCGGTAGCACCGGCTCCGCCGGTAGGGGCACACGTCGAAACGGGAGCCCAGTCAAGAAGTACACGTCCTACTCCGTAGTGAAGGGGATCTGCTCTCCTCGCATAAGGAAGCAGTGCAGCTCCAGACTCCACATCTGGATTAGGAACTATAGGAGATACTCCTGCGCCCATATCAACGGGCACTCAAAGAACTTTAGCAACCCACAGGCTGCCAAAATCGCTCGCACACCTGGCTCCTCAATAGCCACGACGTCTCGTAGCTGGGACCACACTCTATCTCGCCAACCCACTGGCATCGTGCAAACTGTCCACCTGCAGCCACAACAAAGAGTCTTATATCAGCCCACAAGACCATCAACAGCATCACAAAAATCAATTTTACACCCGTCAACTTTGCCTCTAAAGCGTGGCTGTTTAAACCCACAGGCACGCACACATGCACGCCTGTTCACTACACAGGTGCGCACGTATGCTCACCTATTAGCTTCACAGGTGCGCTCTCAGGCGCGCCTGTTACATACACAGGTGTGCCTGTTAGCTACACAGGCGCGCATCTGTACATGTCACAGCCGTGCACAAATGCGCAGTTGTACAACCGACAGGTGCGCACATAGTGTGCGCCTTAAATTCCCTCATCAGCGCTTCCATGTGCGTCTATCAGGTGGGTAGGCGCGCACGTGTGCGCGCCTACTTCTGGATCGCCCGCGCATGTGGGACCCACACCCACAAAATCCCTCTGTACGGCCCTCCGTATAGCCCCTGCCCAAAAAATGGAATCCTATTTCTATGCAGGATGATCAGACCACTAACCTGAAGCTCGCTAATCGCCAATCAGATGTCTTGTCCTCCCCGAATCTCCAAATCTCCTCTGAAAACTTCTCATCCAGTCACTATTGCAGCAGGTACAAATGAGGTGGCAACGTGGGCCCTACAGCTATANCTTCCACTCACTATTCCGGGAACCCACGGTGTCCATTTTTCAATCCGTCTTTAGCCATGGGATCAGCATCCTGTCATCTACATCACAGCAGTCCTTGGGCCTCTTTTCATCCTGAGCTCCCACGGCGCCTTTTTTCATACCCTGGTCAGGTATGCATGCACATATCCACGCTTATCAAATACATGCTCATATCTTCGATTCTCTTCAGATATTGTTTACTTTGGGTATTTGGTTTTCATGTGTGCAGGTACTTGATCGTCATACATCGGCACAACCCCTTCAGGTATATACTCAACACTGGCATGTAGTCTTTCCCTCTGTATCACACTTACATTTCTAGTCACACCCTCTGATATTTTCCTCTAGGATCCCCATTCTTGGCTTTGCAGTACCCACACCTCCATTTGCATCTTCGGTACTGTCACCCGATAGCATTCTTCCCCACATGAGTTGTCCCATTCATAGCACCTTGTGGCACTTCTGACACTCATGCTGTTTTTCAAAACCCTTTAGGGATGGGAATCCTGATAGTCTTTCATCATGTCGCAAATCAACCACATACTCCTTCTCCTCATTTTGCTAGCTTTCCCACATGGACTCCCAGATTATCTCTTCACGGTTCTATTTTTTGACTGCACCTCCGCAGTATCATGAACCCTACATTTCATCCACAATCAATTTGTCTGTCAGCAAATCTCCCTTCATTTCACCTACCTCATACAGAAACTCACCAATGGGGCCCCCACCCTTCATCAATTTTCCAAGCAAATTATGCCCTACATGGGACACCCATATCACACTGGGGCACCCGTTTCTGTATTTGTACATTTCCCCCCAATTATTCATTATTTATTGTACAAACACCTTTATTTCCAGTCACTACATTACCTTTTTTGTCGTCACCTTTGGCGACCTGCTTCCCTCTTTTTGGCCAACCGCAACCCAAGTCACCCTTGGTTGGAGCACTACTTATTATATACCCTTGCCGGCATCGTCCATATCTTCAGAGTACCCCACAGGTCACTTACCTCTACCCTCTAAATTTGTTCACCTTGTCCCGCCTCTGGCACAACTTATCCTCGGTCTTGTCGTCCCCCTGACACTCGACCTCGTTGAACGGTTGCGGCCACTTTTTATCTCACACATCCTCCAACTAAGGGCAGTCTTGAGTCTTCCCACATATTGACTTTGTCCATGTACCTCTGCCACTTCCTCACCTCACCTAGTAGATTTCACAAATCCATTTGCTTCTGGGAGTCACTTCCCCCTTTTTGTTGACATCAGCACAGTTTTCCAGAAGGGCAACAGTATCTTGATTGTCATTATCCACTCAATGAGAGATCTCGGATGGCACAGGGTGAAACACCATTACTCCCTGTTGTCGTTGACCCCCATAACATTCGACGCCAACACTTTCTCATGTTACGGTGGGTCTTACTTTGTGACTATTGCAGTTAGTTCTTTTATTTGCTGAAGACCTATGAACTTGGCAGGGCTATCAATGCCCACATCATCGCTGCTACTTATTACCGCGATCAATGCCTACTATTCAGAGCATGTTCATTTGCAGAATTGTCTTCTGCCCTTATCACGACCGCCCCCGAGGGCGCTGCAGTTGTCTACACCAACACTTCAGTCATCTTTTTTCAGAGTTACATGACACGAGCATGGGGCATGCCCACCTCGTTTATACACAGTTTTCTATTTTACACATCTCATAGAAGGTCGGGTCCTACCAGTTCCTTTTTCCCTCCAACGGATCGCTCTGGATGATCCCACTATTGCTCTCTCTTACAACGACATTCTCAGTAGAAGAAACATTGATGGATTTCGGCTATACGTATGCTCCTAACCTCATCCATCAGGGGGCATCTGTTATCACTGAAATTTCGTCCGCACATGGTTACAAGAACTCAGCATCATCAAATAGTGATGAAGTCATCCATGGACCTAAATTAATACCACAGCATTCAAAAAGGTCAAAAAATTATACAAAGCAGTAAAAAATTGGAGTGTTATGCAGACATTGGGCGCGTGCGCGCATGCGCGTAACAGGAACGCAGAAATCACGCACAGGCGCACGATGCGCAATTGTTATCGCAAAAAGCTGCGCACCTGCTAAACGACGCATTTATGAGAGTGGTCGGCCTCCCACCCACTTATGGTTCAACTCCCAAGCCGATTTGAACCTCAAATCTGGACGGGATCCGACTGGTGGGCTGGTCAAAGACCTAGGAATGCCCTAAATGGCGTCTTTTCACACTACAAAGCAGTTAAACAATAACCTAAAGAAATGTTATAAAAAACCATGGATGCACCTCATTTTCTCAAGGAATTCAAAGTAATGTTATGCTGCCTCTATTTTTTTGAGGACTCCATCCTTGTCAAGAGCATATTGGCACCATTACATTGGACAATCCATCTCACCATTGAGTGGATTTGTAAAGAGTTCTTTCATCACCATTTTTCATTTTTCTTTGTTGCAAGAAGAGCTAGCTAGTGGGCGGCCAAGAGCCATCCCTTGGAGGAAGAAGGGACTCATAGTCCCCTTTCTTCTTGGTGCTTTGTTTTCACTAATAGATCAGCCTCAAACATTGGTGACATGGGTCTTATGGTTCTTTTTGTTTCTATGTCCCTATGCTCATGAATTTAGTTGTTATTTCATTTCTTAGTTTAATTCTTAATTGTAGTCTTTTATTTTCTTTCCCTAACTCTTTTCCTTGCAGCTGTCCTTCTCAGCAGACCCAACTGAGCTTGCAAGCACCTCTATTTTTCTCACCAAGGTGACGAAAGAGGCACAACACCAACATCGTTGGATTACAAGCACAGGGTCTCGCATTGATTTCGCCATTTTTCATTTTGGTATTTCGGCATTTCGGCATTCCTGTGGTGAGGAGTCTCGACACTTCAAGTCGCAATCCCCGAAATGGAGCCAAATCAATGGTCCACAAAACTTCATAATCTGATCCCTTCTTTTCTTAATCGAATGACTGATGGGATTTCAGCATTTTTCCCTACGAGTTATCGTGACTCTAACATTATAAAATTCATGATCACAAAATCTCCGAAGTGATCGGATGGTTCACATAACCCACTGAGATGGATGTTTGACGGGATTTCGGAGTTTTGCCTTTCGGGTTTTCGAGACTCACAATAGTCCCTTTCAGAATTTCGGAGTTCGAGACTTTGTGATGGTGGAGTTTCTGCTTGCTATGTAAAACCCCGAAATAGAAAGTTTCGATGTGACGTAAACCTGTTGACGTCACACATGGATTGACACGTGCCAAATAGATACCACGTGTCACTCTAATTCGTGACTTACATGTGCCTGGAATGTTGAATCAGCTTGACACTTGTCATTGCCTGATTGTGCCACATGTCCTTAGCTGACGTGGTTTGCTGATGTGGTTTGTTGATGTGTCTGTTTCGGGATTTCGAGGTTCACTACTTCAAAGGTTAAAGTTCCTTTGATCTTTGATTTCTCGGTTTGCGAAACTCTGAAATGGAGTCTTTGACATGCTCTGATCTTTCTCATTTTGCGATTTCATCATTCTTGTCGTGAGTGTCCTTGACACCTCCAACTCTCAGTATTCGAAACTCTGAAATGGAGATTAAGTCCTGGTTTCACATTTCGCGATTTCAGTATGTTGAGAGACATGTTGATCTCCAAATTAGGAACCACCGTGCCTGTGAAAACTGATCCACAGTGCCTGTGCAAACTGACCAACAAACTCCCCCTTTGGCATTTTAAAGTTTGACATTAATGACAAAACCAATCCCTGTGCAAACTGTGCAAAATGCTCTACTGTGTAAACTGCCCTGTGCAAACTGCCCTACTGTGTAAACTGCCCTGTGAAAACTGCAAGCCCTACCAATAGGATTGATGATCTCTTTGAGCAATTGAAGGATGCAAAGATATTTTCCAAGAGAGATATCAGGTCACGATACCATCAGGGAAGGATTAAAGAAGAATATATCAGAAGACCGCCTTCAGGATAAGGTATGGTCATTACGAGTTCACAGTGGTTCCATTTGGGTTGTCAAATGCACCAGTTGTTTTCATGTGCTTAATGAATGGTGTTTTCCAGGAATATTTAGACAAGTTTGTCATTGTTTTTCTGGATGACATTCTTGTATATTCCAATTCGGAAGAAGAGCATGAGCATCATTTGAGGATGGTGCTGCAAGTTCTAAGAGAACATCAGTTGTATGTCAAATTGAGCAAGTGCTCATTTTATCAAAACATAATTCACTACCTGGGGCATATCATTTCAAAGGATGGGATAACAGTGGACCCTGAAAACATAGAAGCCATTATAGAATGGTCAGCGCCAAAGAATTGACAGAAGTCGGATCCTTCATGGGTCTAGTAGGCTATTATAGAAGGTTCATTGCAAGGTTTTCAACATTAGATCACCCCATCACTTCCTTTCAAAGGAAGGGGAAGAAGTTTCAATGGATAGAAGAATGTGGAAAGAGTTTCCAAAAATTGAAGCAGTTGTTAACCAGTGCTCCAATTCTAAGGATCACAGATCCAAATGAAGACTTCATTGTATCCACAAATGCATGTAAAGAAGGACTAGGTGGAGTCCTCAGCCAAAATGGGTTTATTGTATGTTATGTATCAAGTAAGTTGAAAGAGCATGAAAGGCTCTATGCCACTCATGATTTGGAATTGGAAGCCATAGTGCACGCTTTGAAGAAGTGGAGGAACTACCTCATGGGAAAGAAATTTGATCTAAGGAAGGACCATAACGATCTGAAATATTCGTTTGATCAGCCTACTTTGAATGTTAGGAAGAGTAGATGGTTGGAATTCCTATGTGAGAATGACTTTGATATCAAGCATATCAAAGGAAAGGACAACAAAGTGGCTGATGCACTTAGCAGGAGAGTGCATGAACTGCATGCTACAACCATTAGCATGTATCATATGGATCTTAAAGGAAGAATTTCTGAAGCTACAAAAGTAGATTTGCAGTACATGGAATTGGTAACAAAATTGCAGCAAGGTAAAATGCAACAGAAAACTGAAGATTATTAATTGGGAATTGATGGAATGCTTCTGTACAGAAACAAAGTCTATGTACCCAACTCTTCTAAATTGAGGAGGGCAGTTTTAAAATAAATGCATAATGTGCCTTATGTAGGACACCTAGTATATCATAAAACAATCTCGACAATCAAAAGCCAATATTATTGGCCAGGCATGAAGAGGGAGATTGTTGATTTTATAGACAAATGCTTGGAATGTCAAAAGGTAAAGGTTGAGCATAGACACCCAGCTAGTTTACTACAACCATTACCCATTCCTGAGTGGAAATGGGAAGTGTTAACAATGGATTTCATCACGGGATTTCCCAGAACGAGCAAGCAACATGATGCAATCATGGTAGTGGTGGAAAAGATTACTAAAGCTGCCCATTTCACTCCTATGAAGACTACTCATAAAACAACTAATGTTACTAATATTTATATGAAGGAAGTAGCATGCTTTCATGGCGTACCCAAGACAATTGTGTCTGATATAGACCCAAAGTTTACATCAAAGTTCTGGAAGGGGTTATTCGAAGGGTTCAGAACAAATCTAAAGTTTAGCACAACATATCATCCTAAGTCGGATGGGAAAAGAGAAAGTGTGAACCAAGTGATAGAGGACATGCTAAGGATGTATGTGATGGAAAAACCATCTAAATGGGAATATTATCTACACTTTGTAGAATTTTACTACAACAATGGGTATCAAGCATCACTGAAGATGAGCCCATTTGAAGCACTTTATGGCAGAAAGTGTAACCCCCCAGTAAGCTGGGACAACCCGGCTGATAGGGCAGTGGTTGGGTCAGAGTTGCTCAAGGAAATGGAAGAACTAATGTTGAAGATTAAGCAGAATTTGAAGGTTGCCCAAGACAGGAAGAAAAGTCATGTTGATAAGAACATAAATCATAGGGAATTTAATGTAGGGGATCGTATATTCCTGAGAGTGAAGGCCAATAGAAGCTCCCTGGAGTTAGGAAAATGTTCAAAGCTGGCAGCTCAGTATTGTGGGCCATTTGAAATCCTAGAGAGGATTGGTCCAGTAGCATATAGGCTTTCATTGCCTGCATGCATGTCTATACATAATGTATTTCATGTGTCATTGCTTAAGAAATATGTACCTAACGCTAATCATGTTATTGATTGGAATGTGATTTAGGTGGAGCAGGAAAGCTCTTTTCAGGTGCATCTGGTGTGTATACTGGATCAGAAAAGAAAGCATCTTCATAATTGAGCTATAGGGCTTGTAAAATTTCATTTTCCAAGATACCATAGGGCTCTGATACCATTTTGTAACGTCCCCAACCACCAACAGGTCAGGAAACACTACTTCTCGGACGTTTCACTTAGTTCTAATACCATTTTCTGAATTCACATGCATGCATATCTAACACAATTAACAGTTACAACGTTTTGTTCATGCCACTTATTCATGCAGAAATAATCAGTAAAACATATCGACAATATATGCATACACACGACATATTCTAACCATACACATATTAATGCAGAGATAACAATAAGCCTACACATACAACATAGCCGATATATCCAGGCCTTACTCATCAAGTTATAACACATGTACAATTACACAACATACAATTAACATATATTTGATATTTATCTTTCAATAAATGACCACCTAACTGTGTGGAGACCTTCCATGAACCTCCTAGCCTTAGACCACGCTGCTCATCACACTCAGTAGTGGGTCACTCCCGAGCTGGGACTGAACTCCAATAGGAAATGGATTCCTAGGCTAGGCAAGGACAACAAAAAGGTCGCACAGATCAACAGGAAGGATTTTCTCCCAGGGCTAGCACACACTAACAACCTACAACCTCTCATTCCCCACATGCCTGTTCCACCCCAGGAAGTGTGCCCCTTCTCTGCTCAACAATCCTTCGGCTACCCCACTTCCCTTCCAGGGCTTCAGCAACAGGCCAAACATGAATTCTCCGAGCACTATATTTTCAGTTGGGCACCCTCTGGGAAAACACTTCCCCCGCAACCTCTCTCACCTAGAGAGAGTTGCTTGTAGTCTTGAAAACTTGATCTTCAGCCCACGGGATTGACAACCTGCCTCTTCAACCCACAAGCCTGGAAACCTGCTTCTTCAACCCAACTTCTAAGTCAACTCTAGTAAAGGTGATGGCAACAACAAGGCTTGGTATAGCTCAGGTGATGACAACAACAACAACCGTTAAGGCATAGCACGACTCGGGCAAGGTACATGTGCAAGCATGAATACTTAGATGAATTGGGATGCCTATATGCTACTGAACCAATCCTCTCTAGGATTTCAAATGGCCCACAATACCAAGCTGCCAACTTTGAACAATATCCAAACTTCAGGGAGCTTTTGTTGGCCTTCACTCTTAGGAATACATGATCCCCTACTTTAAATTCCCCATGAATTTTATTCTTATCAGCATAAAAATTTTTCCTGTCTTGGGAAGCCTTCAAATTCTTCTTAATCTTCAGCATTTGTTCTTCCATTTCCTTGAGAAAATCTATCCCAACCACTGCCCTATCAGTTGGGTTGTCCGAGCTTACTGGGGTATTACACTTTCTTCATTGATGCTTAATACCAATTGTTGTAGGCAAATTCTACAAAGTGTAGATAATCTCCCCATTTAGATGGTTTGTCCATCACATACATTCTTATCATGTCCTCTATCACCTGGTTCACCCTTTCTGTTTTCTCATCTGAATCAGGATGATATGTTGTGTTGAAGTTCAGATTTGTTCTGAATCCTTTGAATAACCCCTTCTAGAAATTTGATGTAAACTTTGGGTCTCTTTCAAACACAATTGTCTTGGGTACGTGTTGTTGCAAGGGAAGAAATAGGGTTCAACACTTCAACAATGCACCAACAAAACCCTAACTACCGGCCCTTTCGGCAACACCTACGAAGTAGATGAAGTATCACCTGAGGTAGAGGTAGGGAGGTTGCAGGACTTAGGTGTTTGCAACCTAGCTGGGACATAGATATGTGATTAAAACACTTAATAGAGCACGATAGCAATTAACATTCATCAGTATTTAACCCTTATTTACATCGCGGGTTAAAACCCTAATTACATAACAACACAATAATAATCAAGATCTAAGCACATCTAACCATTCATCACATAGCATCAAAACAGATCTAGCATTCATTCACATTATTAAGCACTAAGCTATTACATTAGATGCATCTAACATACATAAAGGTTACAACACTAAGAAAATACAAAAATAATACAACACAAAGCACATAACACAGGATATATGTGGTTCACCCCTAGCGTGGGGCTACGTCCACCAAATCTTCTTCTTCTTTATTATCTTCTTCTTTATTATCTTCTTACATGCATAGAAACACAATGCCAACTCCGCATAGGACAGGAGATCTGTGCGCACCTCGGAAGATACTCTTTCCTTGATCTTGGCACAACACAGAGCCTTCTTACAGTCACTTGCACTTAGCTATGCAAGTTCTCAACACTCAGTATGCACAAAGCTTAATTCTATCTTACTCTAGCACTTAGCCATCGACCTATTAGGTCTCTTTATTACATCTCCTAGCTACTTATTTATACATTACAAAAGGGGCCTAAAAATGGGTAAAACCCATGGGTCGACATCCCATACTCATTACATAAATCTTAACACCCAAATAATCCCACAAAAGGGGGCAATATCCCATGATCTCTGCTTCGCCTGGGTACTCCGTCTTCGACCAGCCTATCGAAGTCCTAAAATTGGTCAAACATGACCAAGGTTATCCAAAACTTGTTCAAGAGCCAAGAGGCCCCCAACACTCACCTGTGACTCGTCCTGAGTCACTCTCATCTAGGAAATTCTGCTTCAAAGGCCTCGATCTTGGCTCAAGCTGCCTCGACTTGTTGCTTCGCTAGAGCCTCCTATTCGGTGAACTCTTGAATGACCTTCTCGGTGACCAGTCCTTCCAAGCGTTGTTCCACCGTGGTGACCACTTGCTCCATATGTGCACCTCGTCTTTTGATCTATTCAAAAAGTGTGTAGGCTTCATCATGCACCAGCTGGAGTTTCTGGGTAACTTCCATGACTCTACTCTGGATGCAATTGACCTGTTGTTGAACTGTGTGCACCTCCTATGACCTTTTCATCTTCTCGACTGCTGACAGTAGTTTCAGCTGCGCTTGCATTGTCGATGCTTGTTGCTTCACCTCCTGGAGCTGGGCTTCTAATGTTCTTAGTTTTGGTTCCTCTGTAAGGCGCTCATAGGTTTGCTCACTTCGATTACTGAGTTTCTTTCATTCTAATTCCAATACCTTGATTCGTTCGACTGCGCTCCTGGAAGTTTCTTCCCTCTAGTCTCACACTTCTCGCAGAGTGCTCGACACTATTTGCAGTTACAGTTCTGTGACTCTTTCTTGGAGTTGTTGAATGGCTTCAGTAAGCTTCGCCACCTGGCTCTCAGTTGTTTCTTCTTCCATCTTTGCTAGGCCCAGCATAGAGCGAATTGCTCCAGTGATTGCCTCCTTAACTCCCATCTTCTTTGTGAGTAGGGTCGTCTTTCTCTTGCTGCACAACCCGATGTTTTTCTAGAGCTTCCTCCTTTGCTTGCTTCAGAGCCTTTGTGGCATGTTCTTTTTCCTCTTGTACTCTACGAAGGTGAGCCTCTGTTTCATCTGCTAATCTACGTAGTTGGGCAAGCTTGTCTCCCACTTATATGCCTTCTGATGATGATGGCACAATAGACATTGCGTGATTCAAACAGAGGGCTTGTTGTACCCCTTTCAGCTCAACTTCGATCCTATCATACATTGCTTCCTGTTTGGTTTCGTTTCGATGCAAAGTGTCCTCGGAGGTATCTGATACTGCTGCGATGATGAGATCAATATCATCCACCGTAAGTACAGTCTATAATTGGGGCTTATTGGCTCATGATTTCTTTCGCGCTGAATGCTTCTTTGGAGAAACCTTTCTTTTCTTTGACACCTTAGCCTCTGTAAGGGGATCTTTTGGTGGTGTCACTTTGCCCTATTGCTGCTTGTCTTCTTCCCCTTCCTCCTCTTCTTGGTCTACTTCGTCATCTCTTCCTCCTCCGGGTGAATTTGGTGTAGTTTCCTTTGATGCGTTGTTCATTTCCTACACTTCTTCCTGCTTTTTCTTCCTAATGCTACTGGGTCCATCATACTCTTCTTGAGTGACTACAGGACTTTCGATGAGGTCAGGGTCAGAGAGTTCGGTCTGTTCGACTGGTACAAGGAATTATGTAGGCCATTTGTTGGTTATTTCCTCCATATATTCCTCGGTGAGCTTGTAATAGGACTGGAGCTCTTCCTTGTGTTCTTCCCCACACGCAATGATGTAAATGAAGTGCATGTCTACGCAGAACTTCACAAGTGGCCTAAACTTATGGAGTGTATTCAGCGTCTTGCGAGGGAAGGATTCAATGGCCCTCTTCAATTGCAAGTAATAGGTGTGGAACACTGCATTTGACTTCCATTGCTTCGCCATGTCGCTCGAATACCAGAGGATAGTGAACCTCGCGGCCATTGGTTTGGATGAGAATAAACAACCATCTGAAGTGACACTCGTAGCCCTAGTCTTATGCTTCATGGGAATCTTGCTCCAACTGGTTGATGAGGTAGCTCACCTAGTTCATTTGCATCCCTTCAACGCATTTTCCTGTGAGGTCGATGATGAACCCCGTGACCTACTTTGGTCTATTCTTCCTGAAGAGCTTGCTTGCTATCAGCTGACAAGCTAGGTGAACTGCGTCATTTTGGATGGAGGCTACCTTGTAGCCTCGCTTCACCTTCTCTACATCGTCATAGGTGTCCTTTATTCGTTGCACCGAGGCACGATCTGTAGCCTTCCCTAGGTAAAAATCCTGAGGGTTCGGTCCTTGCATGCTCAATCCAGTGATCCGGTGGATCAACGTCGGATCTACAGTGATGTGCCTATCCAACCACAGGTAACCGTCATAGTAGCATGACAAGAGGAGTTTAACACACACGTTAACCTCCTGATGTCTGTCGAAGTGTGGTATCTTCATCACATTAAGGATTGTTGATCTCGCAATGTCCATGGTCCATGGTTGGGGACTATATTTGGCTTCTTCCCCATTGTATTTGTCAAGTACTTATGTGGGGCAAGCATTCCATAATTCTTGTGGTCTCCTAAGTTGAAATCACTGATCTTAAGCATCAGAATCTATCCCAACTATGGTCCACCTATGCGTATCCCCTTCAGGAGGTACGCAGTGATCAATGTATAGTCAAAGTCTCTCGGGACGCTATCACAACTAACTGCGCCATCCAAAGGCGGGATATATTCGGGTAGGGTCAACGGGATGAGCTTCGTGTTTGCCAAGTCATTGCAATGCTTGCTTCTTTTCTCTGTTGCGGTTCGGGAGGGCCCAAATTGACGTGAATTCGATGGGGAGACTTGCAATCCTCTTGTCAACGAAGCTTGTGCGCCTGCAAACATGACCTTTTCAACCATAATGTCTATTAGGATTTCTTCCACAGACTTTTCTACTGCACTGCGTTCGCCAGACATACACGCTCGAGATCGGATATCTCGAGTAGGCGGACAAATACTTACGGTAATAAAAAAGGATGGCGAGGTCTCAGTAAGCACTACACGATGGAAATTAGTTCTTTGTGGGCTTGGATAATCACAATTTGCAAAAGTGTCCCCGGTGAGACATCTAATGGGTTAAATAGACAATGTCGTAACAGACTCCTCCAACGGACAAGAATTCCTTCATCAATATGATTCCATCCGTTATGGCGTGGTCCCAACGGTCCAATGGAGATCTTTCTTGCAATAACTGCATTGCTAGCCATTCTGGAGCATCATTCTAATGCTCGGGATGCTTCCAACGGTCATATTTCTTCGTCATGGCGAAGTGCCAGTTTGCGTTGTTCTGCTATTATGGCAAGGTTCAGGTTCTGCAAACCTTATTTCTATGAAGTCTTCTCTGGAACTTCCTGCAATTTTTCTAACTTTGCTTTCTTCTTGTTGAGCTTTCTAGATTTCTTTCCTGTGATCTAAGTCACTAGGTTCCTCTTTCCATTTTTATTCTTATCTGCTCTTAGCATAGTAACTTCGCACTTCTGAGGGTCTTTCAATGGGTTTGAGTGGAATACATCTTCTCTTATTACTTCAGGGGTAGGTGCTCGTTTCTCCTGTATGGACAGGTTTTTCAAACTTTCTTGCGTTTTCTCAACTTTGACATCTAAGTCTATGGTCCTCAGTTGCTTCGACTTGTCCTCTGGTTCTTCTAGTAAGTGTGTTATTCTCCTAGCCATGAAATCTCTTAATTCTTTCTTTTTCTATTCTAGAGCTTCCTCTTCTTTTTCCTTCAGATCTGGTCCTTCTCAATCCAGGTCCTTCCTAGCAAAAGTGCAAAGGGGGCGTTGTTCTAAAAAAACTTAACGACCTCAAATTCTTCTTCAGTCGATGCTCTATGAGCAACCATAGGTACATGGGTAAGTCTTCCACATAGGGTTATCATCTTTCCTTTAAATAGTCCTATTCCTCCCAATGAAGGAACCATAGCAGGCTTTCCCAAAATTTCTCAAGTACTTTCTATCATAATGTTCACCTGTGTTTCCTTATCCAAAACATAGTCTATATCGAAGTCTCCTATTCTTGTTTCTATGCACTCCTTCTCTTTTAAGATCTCTAGTAAACTGATGTCTCTGTGGTCATTTAGTGTTTCTTTCATCTGCAATAATATAGTCTCTAATTCTTCCTAGTGTTTGAGCATATTATTAGGCACTTGACCTTCCTCATGGTTTTCTTGTCTCATATTTATCTTGTCAACATTAGCAATCATTCAAGGGTAGTCCAAAACTTCATGGCCAACAGCTTTACAACAAAGACAAATAGGGCCTCTACCAGGGCATTCCTTAGCAATATGTCCTGGTCTTCTACAAATATAACAAATAGTCAAGCCTCTCTTTCTTTTAAATGATCCCCAACCTTTCTTGTACTACGCATTGGGATCACAGTGATAAACCTGCAAGAATTTTTTTCTAGGATCCTGCATCCACTTATTAGTCCAAAAATTATTTCTATGCATAGGAATAACATATCTTTCACTATTTCTATCAGATCTATTGATATCCAATCTTCTTTCTTCTAGTTGTGCCCTAGTTTTCAGACTAGGACAAAATCTATCAAACATACCTAGATCCATTCTTTCGAAACAAAAATTTCCACTTATCTTACCTTTATTAGAGCACAAAGCTTTAATATCTTACCTCTTTTCTTCAGATCCAATTCCCTTCTTAGCACAGAGCTTCACAAGTCAAGTAGAGTATTGCGCACTAGAGAAATAGATCTACGCACAAAGCTTTCTCTTTTCTTCAGTTGCCAGCAATCACAGTTTTAGGTCTCGACAACGGAACCATTTGTTGGCACAAGGGCAGACCCAGGGTTCAACGCTTCAACAACACACCAACAAAACCCTAACTACCAACACTTTCAGAAACACCTACGAAGCAAATGAAGTCTCACCCAAGGTAGAGGTAAAGGGGGTTGCAGGACTCAGGTGTCTGCACCCTAGATGGAACACAGATCTGTGTTTACAACACTCAACAGAGAACTTAGCAATTAACATTCATCAATCTTTAACCCTTATTCACATCGCAAGTTAAAACCCTAATTATAGAACAACTCAATATTAATCAAGATCTAAGCACATCTAACCATTCATCACATAACATCAAAGGAGATATAGCCTTCGTTCACATTATTAAGCACTAAGCTACTACATCAGATGCATCTAACATACATAAAGGTTACAACACTAAGAAAATACAAGAATAATACAACACAAATCACATAACACGGGATATACGTGGTTCACCCCTAGTGTGGGGCTACATCCACCAACTCTTCTTCTTCTTTATTATCTTCTTCCAATCTTCTTACATGCACAGAGCCACAAGTCCAACTCCGCATAGGACAAAAGATCTGCATGCACCTCACCAGATCCTCCTTCCTCGAGCTTGGCACAACACAGAGCCTTCTTACAATCACTTTCACTTAGATCTACACAAAGCTTACTTCTATCTTACTCTAGCACTTATACATAGGCCTATTAGGTCTCTTTCTTACATCGACTAGATACTTATTTATACATTACAACATGGGCATAAACATGGGTAAAACCCATGGTATGACATCCCATACTCATTACATAAACCCTAACACCCAAAGAATCCCACAAAAGGGGGTGATATCCCCTGATCTCTGCTTCGCCTGGGCGCTCCGTCTTCGACCAGTTTGTCAAAGTCCCAAAATTGGTCAAACATGACCAAGGTTCTCCAAAACTTGGTTAAGAGCCAACAGTACGCCATGCAAGAATGCTACTTCCTTCATATAAATATCAACAACATTAGTTTATTTATGAGTAGTCTTCATAGGAATGAAATGGGCAGCTTTAGTAAGCTTGTCCACCACTACCATGATTGCATCATGTTGCTTGCTCGTTATGGGCAATCCCATGATGAAATCCATTGTTAACACTTCCCATTTCCACTCAGGAATGGGTAATGGTTGTAGTAAACCACCTGGGTGTCTATGCTCAACTTTTACCTTTTGACATTCCAAGCATTTGGCTATAAAATCAACAATCTCCCTCTTCATGCCTGGCCAATAATATTGGCTTTTGACAATGGAAATTGTTTTCTGATATTCGGGTGTCCTTCATAAGGCACATTATGCAGTTCTTTTAAAATCACACTCCTTAATTAAGAAGAGTTGGGTACATAGACTTTGTTTCTGTACAGAAGGATTCCATCAATTCCCAATTCATAATCTTCAGTTTTCTGCTGCATTTTACCTTGCTACAATTTTGATACCAATTCCATGTACTGCAAATCTACTTTTGCAACTTCAAAAATTCTGCCTTTAAGATCCGTCTGATACATGCTAATGGTTGTAGCATGCAGTTGATGCACTCTCCTGCTAAGTGTGTCAGCCACTTTGTTCTCCTTTCCTTTGATATGATCGATATCAAAGTCATACTCACAGAGGAATTCCAACCATCTACTCTGCCTAACATTCAAAGTAGGTTGATCAAACAAATATTTCAGACTGTTATGGTCTGTCCTTATCTCAAACTTATTTCCCTTGAGGTAGTGCCTCCATTTCTTCAAATCGTGCACTATGGTTGCCAATTCCAAATCATGAGTGGCATAGAGCCTTTCATGCTCTTTCAACTTCCTTGATTCATAACATACAACAAACCCATTTTGACTGAGGACTCCACCCAGTTATTCTTTACATGCATCTATGCATACAATTAAGTCTTCATTTGGATCTGTGATCCTCAGAATTGGAGCACTGGTTAACAACTGCTTCAATTGCTGGAAACTCTTTTCAAATTCTTTTGTCCATTGAAACTTCTTCCCCTTCCTTTGCAAGGAAGTGATGGGGTGAGCTATTCTTGAAATCCCTGCAATGAACCTTCTGTAATAGCTAGCTAGACCCATGAAGGATCTGACTTCTGTCACATTATTTGGTGCTGACCATTCTCTAATGGCTTCTATCTTTTTAGGTTCCACTACTATCCCATCCTTTGAAATGATATGCCCCAGGTAGTGAATTATGTTTTTAAAATGAGCACTTGCTCAATTTGGCATACAACTAATGTTATCTTAGCACTTGCAGCACCATCCTCAAATGATGCTCATGCTCTTCTTTTGACTTGGAATATACAAGAATGTCATCCAGAAAAATAATGACAAACTTGTCTAAATATTCCCAGAAAACACCATTCAATAAGCACATGAAAACAACTGGTGCATTTGACAACCCAAATGGAACCAATGTGAACTCATAATGACCAAACCTTGTCCTGAAGGTAGTCTTGCTGATATCTTTCTCTTGAATCCTTACCTGATGGTATCTTGACCTGAGATCTATCTTGGAAAATATCTTTGTGTCCTTAAATTGATCAAAAAGATCATCAATCCTTGTCAGAGGATACTTGTTCTTTACAGTCACTTTATTCAACTGTCTGAAATCAATGCACAATCTTAATGCCCTGTCTTTATTCTTCCAAACAATACTGGGGCACCCCAAGGTGACACACTTGGGCGTATATACCCCTTCTTCAGAAGTTCTTCAAGATGAATTTGCAACTCCTTCAATTTGGGTGTACTCATATGTAAGGAGTCTTTGATACTGGAGCTGCTCCAGGCATCAAATTAATAGAGAAATTGATATCTCTCTTTGGAGGTAGTCTTGGTACCTCCTTGAACACATCATCAAAATATTATATGACTACATGATACTCCAAATTTGACACCTTATCCTTAGATGCTTCCTCCATAAGGGCTGCAAATATTTGAGATCCTTTCATGTAACACTTCTTCAACTGCATTGCTGAGATTTCCCGGACAATAACTGCTCTCGGAATTCCTTGGACTATTCTTTGATTTCCTTCCTCATCTAGGCAAGTCAATGCCTTGTTATGACAGTCTAATATGGCATGGTGTTGGTCTAACCAATCCATACCAATTAGGTAGTCATAATATCCTAAAGGCAAGATATTTAAAGCTGCCCTTGTGTTCAGTATAGATGCTCCAGTAGCCAGCTGCACCAACCAACATTTTTCATGCTTGCTTCTTGGCAAGTGCAAAATTTCCACCATCTTAGGATCTGTATAACTATGAATAGCTCCTGAATCAATTAAAATAGTAATGGTTTGGTTTTTTATCATACCATCCACTTCAATCATATGTGATTGATACTCTGCTTGCTTGTTGTCCAAGGCTGCATAGATCCTTGGTACATTTTTTCCCATGTTCCCCACTATTTCAGCTCGCTGAACATTGTGAAAAACTCTCTCTTTGTCACTTTTGTGAGGACAATCTCTAAACATGTGATCACCTTTACAACCCCAACATTGAATAAGTGGTTTCCTTGGCCTTTAGTTCCACTTAGCACTCGTTCATCTTTTTGCCAAGAACTTAGGACAACACAACTTATGTCAACCATAGCCTTTGGGAAATAATGATAAAATATTATTCCCTTAGAGGTAATCCCTCTAGCTTAGCCCCTAGAACTAGACACTTAGCCCCCTCCCTTACCCTACGTAGTGGAGCTTAGACCCCATAACTCTTTCTTCGTGGTCGGTCTACACGTAGCAGTGTAATTTTATTAATGATATGTGCATTTACATATACAAAAATCAGGCTCATGGCCTTAAGCATCTAGGCTCTTTGGCCTAATAAACATGTAAGTGTCAACTTATAAACACTTGGCTCACCAGCCTATAAACATAATTACAATTCAGCAGGGGATCGACCTTGGGGTGTTACAATCCCCTCCCCTTATTTGTGCATTGCCCTCAGTGAAACTTAGTTACACAACAACAACAAGATTTCCAAAATCTTCAAAAAGATGTGGGTACTCTTCCCACATAGCATATTCATGCTCCCATGTTGCGTCCTTAGGAGCGTACCAGGTCCACTGAACTTTTACAAGTCCTATGGCTCGATTCCAGAGATACTTTCTTTTCGGTGGAGTAGTAAAGTGCTTTTCAGATGCATCTGGTGCGTATACTGGATTGAAAAACCAAGCAGCTCCAGAATCGAGCCATAGGGCTTGTAAAAGTCAAGTGGACCTGGTACGGTCCTGAGGACGCAACATGGGAGAATGAAGATGTTATGCGGGCATAGTACCCACATCTTTTTCAAGATTTTGGAAATCTTGTTGTTTTTGTGTAAGTAAGTTGCACTCAGGACAACGCAAAAATAAGGGGAGGGGATTGTAACACCTGAAGGCCGAGCCCCTGCTGGATTGTAATTATGTTTATAGGATGGTGAGCCAAGTGTTTATAAATTTTTAGGTCGGAGAGCCTAGATTCTTTAGGCCATGAGCCTGATTTTTGTATATGTAAATGCACATATCATTAATAAAATTACATTGTTGCATGTAGATTGACCACAAAGAAAGAGTTATGGGGGACTAAGCTCCACTAGGTAGGGCAAGGGAGGGGGCTAAGTTTCTAGGCCTAGGGGATAAGCTAGAGGGATTACCTCTAAAGGAATAATATTTTATTATTATTTCCCAAAGGCTATGGTTGACATAAGTCATGTTGTCCTAAGTTCCTAGGGAAAAGAGGAACGAGTGCTAAGTGGAACTCATGCGACTTCAAGAAGACATGTGTCAACCTAGGTGAATGAAGTTTATAAATGGGAAATCCAACTCATTGGGGGTTCACTTCCCATTCTAGCGTTGCTCTCCATCCTTGCATTGGGACTAGTTTCGAGTTTCCTCACGACCCTTATGATGCTCTGGAATTCTATCACCCTTCCCGATTCATCAAAGGATTCATGATCGCACTTGTACCTTGCCTGAGTCGTGTTATGCCTTAACGGTTGTTGTTGCTACCATCACATGAGCTATACCAAGCCTTGTTGTTTCCATCACCCTTACTGGAGTTGACTTACAAGCTGGGCTGAAGAAGCAGGTTGTCAGGCCTGTGATTTGAAGAGGTGGGTTGTTAGGCCCGTGGATTGAAGAAGAAGATTGTCAGGGCTACAAGTAACTCTCTCCAGGTGAGAGAGGTTGTTGGGGAAGTGTTTTTCCAAAGGGATCCCAACTGTAGCTATAGTGCTCGAAGAATTCCCGTCTGACCTGTTGTTGAAGCCCTGGAAGGGAAGTGGGGCAGCCAAAGGACTGTTAAGCATAGAAGGGGCACACTTCCTAGGGTGGGACATGCATGTGGGGAATGAGAGGTTGTAGGCTATTAGTGTGAGTTGGCCCTGGGAGAAAATCCTTCATGTTGATCTGTGTGACCTTCATGTTTTCCTTTCCTAGCCTACGAATCCCTTGCCCAATGGAGTTTAGTCCCAGCTCGGGGGTGACCCACTGCTGAGCATGATGAGCAGCATGGTCTAAGGTTGAGAGGTTGGTGGAAGGTTTGCACGTAGTTTGGTGGTCATTTATTGAAAGATAAGTACCAAATCTCTGTTAACTGTATGTTGTGTAATTGTACATGTGTTATAACTTGATGAGTAAGGCCTGGATATATCAGTTGTGTTGTGTGTGTAGGCTTACTGTTATTTCCGCATTAATCTGTGTATGGTTAGAATATGTCGTGTGTATGCATATATTGTCGGTATGTTTTAATGATTATTTCTGCATGAATAAGTGGCATGAACATAACATTGTAAATGTTAATTGTGTTAGATATGCATGCAAATGAATTCACAAAATGGTATCAGAGCTAAGTGAAACATCCGAGAAGTGGCATTGCCCGACTTGTTGGTGGCTGGGGATGTCACAAAATGGTATCAATAAGAACAAAAACCTTCACCATCTACATATTATCCATATCAAACATCATCATCATTGTGATATGAGGCATTCTAACTCTCCATCAAGGTATAAACAATCTTATGATCACACTTATTACTATGATCATAACATTTCTCTTAGATAAATAGTGAAAAAAAGTGTAAATATCATAATCTTTGATCAATAGCCACCAATAAGAATATTTATGGTTGGATTAGTGATAAAATTTGAAATTTTTTTTAAGTACATGATATATTCTAGTTTTTTTCTCTTAATTTTATAATTTGTTTAGTTCTCATGGTATATGATTTCTTGATATGATTTATTTACCATTAAAATGTCTCTTCTTATTTTTTATTTATTTATGATATCTTATTTTTATTGCTTCTTTTTGCATGTGTACATGATAGAAAACAAATTGTTGATGGGAAGTTTGTTTTATTGCCTATGACGTTTAGAATACTTATTAAGCATTTGACCCTTTTACCCTAAAAATACTTGATTAAGTCTTTTGGTTTTCTTGCTTGGAGTGCTCTTATTGATAATAGATACTCTCACCTTTATAACATTTTCCTTAGATTACTCAATTTCAGTGAATCTCTTACTTTTCTTGTTTGGAGCGCTCTTATTGATCTTCAACACTCTTGCCTTTATAAAATCTTCCTGAGATAACTCTCAATTCTTCAACATGCTCTCCTTTTTCATCATCATTATCATTTATTGACGATCACATTGCTCGTCATTATATATCCCACCCGAAATAAATACTAAAAGGATAATTTATTGTAAAGTTTATTTATTCACTCTTAGTCCACATCTTTCCCAAGTGATTATTAAGTGGAATGTTAGACTGTAATATTTACTTGATTAAATTTATATATAATTATTCAACGACATCTTTAGTGATGGACTTATGGTCTTTGAGGGTGTTTTATTATGTCACTTTTTTTTTAAATGTTTTTAAGTTGAATTTAAGAGAGAATGCAACCCATCGTGTTAGGTCGAACGATGGACATCTCGTTCTAGAAGATGTGGTCTTCCATTATAGGGTCCATTATAGGGGCTCTACTTATGTTCAAAATTTGGCTTACTTATTTAGCATGGTCTGTGGGTGTTTGCGCTAATCCAGATGTATAGAGACAATTTTTTCGACTAAACCTTGAGTCTCCTCGATGACAATTGACGACTTTATTAATTCTCATGATTAGAAAAATTAAAAAATTAAAAAAATTAAAAACAAAAATATTGTTGTATATATACTTATGATAATGATTTCATTAAATTACATTATAAATCATTTAATGTTAAAGTTCGAGAATTTTCCTATGTTGGTTGCAAAGTCCACTTAAATTTATTTCACACTCTTAATACATGGGTGTCTAAATCTCATTTGATCATCAAGTCATAACGAAATTAAGTCATTTGTAGTACTATTGTGAATTAGTCAATATCAAGGTGCGTGTATATCATGTGTTGTGGGTTTCATGTATATTATTTATGTACATCACAATGTTTATATTATAATTCTAACAAGTGTAGCCCTAAGACACATATCTCTTAATTCTTTGTACGAAAAAGTCTCACGATGGTGATGTATGAGTGTAGGTGATATAAGTGATATAGGAGTCTAAGATATTTAAAAACTCTCCCTGATTTTAATGGAATCCCCGTATATAATTTTAAAAAATCTTTACAAGTATCTTTCGAATAGATGTTATCCTTTTGGACTTCTCAACATTCACATAGTTAAATATTATGTTTTTCCATGGTCCATGGCATTGCTTTTAATATTATGTTTTTCCATGGTCCATGGCATTGCTTTTATTTGAGATATCATATGAGATGGTATGATTGATTTTTGATTATATTTATGAATATATACTTATTTTGAATAAGTGTGGATATATATAGATGAATAATGCATGAGATGATGAAATGTTTTAAAGTTTAGGAATAATAACTTTTATGTGACTTATATGAACACAACAATGTTATTATGAACACAACAATGTTATTATGAAAGAATCATGATATTTTCACATGTATGATTTAACATTTTCACTTTTGTTTATAGCATGTGATTTGTGTTATTTATATTATTGATTATAAGATGATGATTTGTGTTATTTATATTATTGATTATTTTCACATGTATGATTTAACATTTTTACTTTTGTTTATAGCATGTGATTTGTGCTATTTATATTATCGATTATAAGATGATAATTTGTGTTATTTATATTATTGATTATAAGATGATGWTGATTTGAAAAYGTAATGAAAAAGTTTCGCATTGACTTATAAYATGTAATTARTGTTAAATATATTATTGGTCATGAGATGATTATGATTTGATATATGTGAYGATTTAATGTTTTGATGGTGTGATGTGAGYGAGAGCTTGACTGAATAACCTCTTTACGARGTCAGAAGGTTAATTCAATAACAATTCTTGAGGGAGCCCATACCCATGATGGATCTCATTATAACACAATATGAATTGGGGACATGATATAACACAAGCATTGGTTCTATACTAGCTACTTTGGACTTATGTGATGCCTAAGGATGTAGAGCCRTTCAAGATKCTTGAAGTTGTAGAGATTTTCAAATGCTTGGAACCTRAGCCCTACATTTTGAGATGATAGGGGTTGTGAAGTCACTCGATTTCTTGGAAGTYRGGAAGATGGMTAGAGTTTTACTTGGACTTCCCTAGAGTTGTGATAATGACTTGCTACACCTRTTACATTCTCTTTTGGGATGWATCATTATGTGTATCCCATGTCGATTGATATATGACTAGTCTCAGTAGTTGTTGATGAACCCATATTGTGACAAGTAAAGACCATTTGAGCACAAAGGGTTAATTTTTGGTGATCATGAATGATGAAGTATGGAGGAAGTGGTGGTGGATTATGTATGAATTTGAACGGTTACCTAATTGTTTTTACTTTGTGTTCACATGTATTCATGAATTAAAAAAACATAAACTATCATACGGGAGTGATGACATTCACTTGTGTTTTAATTGTGTGACTGATGTTTTGAGCTCAAATAACTCATATTTTCATCTTGCATTACAAAATATATGTGTATTTAGAGGTATTTATTACTCATGTACTAGTGTACATGCGGGTACTACACATGACAGTGACATGTGCACACCCTACATTTTGCACACTAATATTATTATATTAAAAAGTGTAATTTTGAATAATGAATATATTTTGCATATTAATATTAATGTGTAGTTTTGTATAATGAGTTCATGATAAAAAATGGAATTATGTTTATCTAGATAATAAATATTAAAGAATGGAATTATGTTTATCTAGATAATAAATATTAAATAAATAAGTGAATGGTTGAAAAGTGACAACCAAAATATTATTTAGTAATTAATTATTAATTATTTAGTAGTTTTGTATAATGATTTCATGATAAATAATGAAATTATGTTTATCTAGATAATAAATATTAAAGAATGAAATTATGTTTATCTAGATAATAAATATTAAATAAATAAGTGAATGGTTGAAAAGTGACAATCAAAATATTATTTAGTAATTAATTATTAATTAAATAAATTATGTGCATAGTATTTTTTAAAGAATTTTTTTTGAGAAAGGTAATATTATTTAGTAATTAATTATTAATTAAATAAATTATGTGCATAGTATTTTTTAAAGAATTTTTTTTTGAGAAAGGTAATGGTTATTTTTAATTATTTTATTTGTGGAAAAGAGTGCACATGAGGATTTTGAAGTGAATAAAAAAGAAAAGGGTGATGGAAGAAGGGTTATGCATTCACATTTTTAAAGAGATAGATTATTTTGAGGAGTTTTTTTCTTTATCTTTAATGTTTGATAATAATATTTAGATACATAAAGGAAGCTAGTATAATATGGAGTAAGTTAATCTTGTAGCAAATCAATTTTTTTTATGGTAAAATTTTTTTAATAAGAATTCAATGCAAATTTCATGTATGGGTAGAGTTTTTCCATGATCCAAGTTTCATGTATTATGGAATAATAATCTTAGGGTTTTGCCTAATTTTGAATCGATCCATATTGTCAAAAACTGTAGATTTTCAAATCAATGAGAATTTTAACTTTCCGTATTGTAGGATTTCGACAACTTAATGGAATTTTGCTACAAAATTATATGACACCATATAATAGTAGTGCCCATGGACTTGGTGGTTTTCAAGTCAAAAGTTGAAGGAATTAAATTAAGAGAAGAGAGCTCATATCCCCTATTGCTTGACCGTGACCTTAAAAATAGATTATTATTATTAATGCATCCCTAAGTTTTTTTTATTTTTTATTTTTTTTTTGGTGCGCCACACAGCCCGCAAGCATGGAGCACAAGTAAATCGGGGTGAGAATTGAACTTGAGACCTCCTTTACATATTTTCTTCCATTTACACGACACTTGTCAATCGGTCACCCCTACGGACGCATCCTTAAGTTTTAACTAAGTTTTTTAATTATTAATATCATTTTATTTAATTAAAAGAGGTAATTTAATTATTATTATTATTATTTAATTATTTAAAATAATAAAAAAAATTATCTTGATATTTAATAAAATCATTTTAAATAGATAAAATTACAAATTTCAAACGTGATATAAATATATTTAAAATATTTAAGGATATAGAATCCATTTTTACAATAAAAAAATAATTTTATTAATACAGACATTACATGATAAGGATATAGAATCCATTTTTATAATAAAAAAATAATTGTATTAATACAAAATTACAATTTTGATAAAAATTGTGTAACATATTTTAATATAAAAAAATAGTATTCAAATAAATTCCTTATTATATAAATTTATTTTTCTTTTTCTTTCACCTAGACATACATATTAAAATGTAAATAATAATAATAATTTAAATTTCTCACATACATTATGAAGATAAACAATGTATAGTTATATTTTTATATATTATTGTAAATTGAGTTTAGCTTGACTTGTTGAGAGGAATGATTATTATATTTTAGAAATTATTATATATTATTAAGGAATTTTTCTTCAAAATCTCAAATATATAAAAAAAAAATTATGTTTGATTATTTAATAAAATAAAATAATATTTTTAATAATGAAGGAAACATAATTATCAAATATTTATTTAATTAGTTGTGGAATATATATATATATATATATATATATATATAT